>MU215122.1:235135-250799 GCA_018584345.1 Thuja plicata
ATTAATTCACCTTGTCCCCCCCCCTCTCTCTCTCTCTCTCTCTCTCTCTCTCTCTCTCTTCTATAAATAGAAGCCATTTTTGAGAGTAAATAAGCCTTCACATTAGATCAAAAATACATTGTTATGCTGTTGAATTAACATTAGACTTATATTTCACCTTTCATTTCATGCTTTTAAATTTTTTTCATTTCAACTTTTAGAGCTAGATTGCATGCTTTATCATCTTTTTAGCTTGTTTTTAATCTAAAATCCTTCATGCTAGGTTGTATTCATCACTGATTTGTAGCATATTCTGAGGGCTAATATGTTACTAATTACACTCTTTGTAGTTAGAAGGAAATGGGTCGATATTAGTGGTTTTGTATGCTTTATCTAACCTTTCAAGCTAATACAATGACTTATTGAGTGTTTGTGTCTTTCTCAACAAGTTCCCAAATACACACTCACATTTCTGGCACCCACCGAGGGGCTCAGATTTTGATTTAGCCTCATTTTCTAATAATTTCTTGTCAATTTGCATGCTCAGGAATCGATTATAGAATCACATTTAATCTTGCAATATCGCATCCCAGATACGCCATCGTACCATGTAAATTCTAGCTTGCATCTGGGATTTCCTAGATCATTTCTGGTTTTGGCTCACATTTGGTCAACAAGGGCTTGCATTTAGTGAATAGGCTTGCATCTTGGATGCTATATCACATTCAGTAGGGTTTTAGGCTCGCATTTGGTTGAAAAACTTGTCTACTTCATTTGCCTAATCCTAACAAGTCTGATAAGTTGTGATTTTTGTATCTTATAGATTAACAAGTGTTTGCAGGTTTTTTTGGCAGTTTTCATGGAGTTGGATTAAATAGATACTAATGTGGTTTTTACAGGTTGCCAACCCCCCCCCATCTTGACTTCTATTTATTTGCTTTTCAAAAAACTTAAGACCATTTCTCCACTTGCTAAAATAACTAGATATTATGCTCTTTTTCTCTTGAGAAAAATCAGAAAGTCAAACATTATCTTATCATTTGTGACAAAATTGTGGGTAACTGAACAAGAAAAACACACTATTTAATTCATTTTGGGGATAGAAATTGAACAAACACAAATCACTAAATCATGTGGGATCAATAAACAAAATCATATAATTCTTTTCAGATTTAGTAATTGAATAAAACAAAGCACTAAATATGTGGGCTCAATGAACAACACATCGTTTAATTGCTTTTGGATCAGAAATTGAACAACACAAACTCACTAAATTTTTGTGGTTAATTGAACAAAACAAATTTCTCTTTCAAGCATCCTATTTTTTTTAAAATAGGAACAAATTAAATCAAGCTCAACATAGCTTGAGGGAAAGAATTTTGTTTTAAGTGTTTGAGGAGAAAATGACATGGACTAGGAGAGTATGCTCTTCTTCTTTTGAAGAATCAGAAATCTAGAAATCCTAAGCTCGCCAATCCTGGTTACCGATCTTGTAACAGTAGAGGGCCTACTGGTTGAGGACAAAATCTCCCTAGAATGACCCAAGTGAGGACAGGTCTTACGCGGACCCTTCCAACTCACTATAAATAGTTTCTTCCTTATAGGCCAAAGCCTTAGAAGATGGAACTGGTTTTGTTCTTGGAATTTTGACATCATTCCTTGAACATATCGGGGTATATATAGAGTGGAGCCACTTGAATCTTGCTTGCGAGACTATATATTCAGGTACTCATAGGGCTATACGCCTCAATTTTTCCTTATGTAATTCTATGGGGGAAATTTTTGAATGGATTGCCCAATAATCTACAACAAATTCAACTGAAAGAATACCCGATTCATCCTCAAAAGGGTGATAATCTTTGTGCAAGGCAAAAAGTAATTGCCCCAAGACACTTGTCATATCGTGCCCTCACTTGCGTTTCAAGTTGGCTAATACAACATCATGACTGGAGCCATTGCGTGCTGGGTGATGGCTATATTCTGATTAGCATTTGAGTGTGTACCTAAGTCAACAAGCAAATATTTTCATCCTCCACCTAGAAAATAAGGCAAAAAGAGTGTTTGTTTCATCCCTTAACAATGCAAAATTGTTTGACGTGTCCAAAGATCACTAAAAAGATAAGCTCCTCAACAAAATCAACAAATTTCAAACCCTGGAGTACATGTATTTTTTTACACCTTACAAACACCTCTTAATGCAATCTGGAAACAAACAACTTCTCGCACTTCAAAAAAACAAATTTTTCAAAATTGACCAAGACTAACAAGACCATCATAAGATCGCATCCTATTTTTTCCAAGTTGTATTCAGGGTTTAGGATCACATTTGGTGCATTGGATCACATTTAGTCAGCATATAGTCACATCTAAATTCTAGGATCACATCTGGTACCATCAGAGGCTGGTATCTGGGAGCTCGCATTCAAGACAGTGGGCATTTCTAGTAGTTTTTCTTAGGAAGTCTCAGTTGATTTAGGTACCCTTTTTATTCTTTATCTGGTCCTTGTTGTTTCTTCTGGTCTCCCTGCTGTTATTTTCAAACACTTTCAAAACGTCCACCTTGAATGCTTAGTCAGTCTTTCATGATCAGTTCAATACATGTGGTCTACCCATTTTCTATCAACAACTTGGTTCCCAGCTCACTATCAGGGCATTCTAACCTTCTGACGTTGGAATCATTTGATATCCACCAACAAACAAATAGTTACTTCTACCTAGACAAACCCACTTGAATGATCTGAAGTCTTTACTTGCACAATTAGGAAGTGTTAACAAAGTTGAGAAACAGACTTCATGGTTAACACGAGACACAACAAGTACAGAACTAAAGGATCAAAAGTGCCTCCTAAAACACCACACTTCCAAGGAGAAACTTCTTGCAGTTCCCTTTTTGATCTTGACTCACCTCAAATGGATAGCAACACTAACGAATGGAGTAAAGCTTTTGAGGGTTATAATGATTGCAAACAAGCACAATCTAAAGGCATAGAAGAAGAAGAAAGACCTAAGTTTGAACATAATCCGTTTGGATCAGATAGTGAAGAAGAGGTCCTTGAAGATGAATATGAGAAGCTTAAACAAAGTAAAAGGATCCACAAGTTATTGGAATGAATAATTGGCGATGATAAAGAAAAGTAATTCCTCCATCTAGCATCCACAGGTGTTAAATTACCCAAGGATTATAATGTGGAAAATATCAAGGAAAAGGAAGTACCAAATGCCATATCTATCCTTACCAAACAGCTCAATCAGATGCAAATGGAGCTCATGAACCTCAAACAAGAGAAGGACAAACCTAAAACAAAATACTCTTTGGATGCCATTTGTCTATTTCCCTTTGACAAGAGTATCACTATGGTCCCATTTCCTCCTAATGTGGCAAGGCCAAAGTATGAAAAGTACACAGGAGAAACTGATCCAAATGACCATGTAAGAGAATTCTATGCTCTAAGCATTGAATACATGCACGAACCCACTTACCTCATGCAACTATTTCTAGGAAGTCTAGGAGGTAATGCCATGGAGTGGTTTTCAAAATTGAACCCTAAAGTCAAAACATTCAAGGAGTTTATGCAACAGTTCATTCAACATTACTCCTACAACATCCAACATGACATCACCATGATGGATCTAGGTAACACCAAACAGAAAATAGGAGAATCATTTACACACTTCCTACAAAGATGGAGGAAGATTTTTGCATGATATTCACGGGTCATTCCTGACACCGAAAAGATGGAAATCTTTGTCAATAATCTCATACCTAAATCAAGCTATGCTCTACAAATGCAAGATTCTCCTGGCTTTGATAGGATGATTAAAAATTCCCTCCGTATTGAAGAAGTCATGGTCAAAAAGGGAGAGATCACCCTTCAAAATGAAAGCAAAGGCAGTAGCTCCAACTCCAAGCCTAAATGGTGGAAACAAAACAAGAATGTTGTCAATGATGGAGTAGTTGATGCCTCTAACATTAATTCTAAACCCGAGGCATTCAATCTGACCAATGGCATGCAAACAAGCAAAGAGGCTAAAATAACACCTCCCGTTCCCAAAGCAAACAATGATAATGACAAGGGATGAACATGGACTTCAAAACCCCAAAGGACATTCAAAATTTTGGGGGAACCTATTGAGACCATCTTAAAAACATTGGTGGATAACAAAGTTCTTATGATTCCCGATTCTAAACCATGGGAACCAATGGTCAAACCCAGATGGTGGGATGATAACTCCTATTGTGTCTTCCACAAAAACAAGGGACATAAAACTAATAATTGTCTCAAACTAAAACATGTCATCCAAGACCTCATCGAAGGAGGTAATATCAAGGTGGATGGACACACTACAAATGAAGATCACACAACATTTAATAAATCATTTCCTAATTACAATCAAGGAGAAACATCAAAAGGGAAAGGTAATGAGATAAACTACACCTATTCCAAGAGTGACAATGTGATCAATATGCTCGATATTAAAATTGAATCCATCAACATGATCACAATTAAAGGTGCTTCATCCTCCTCAAATGCTGTAATCCAGAGCCAAGCACAAGTTATGATCAAGGGACCTCCAAAACTAATACCAGCGTCAACACCCAAGATCCCTATTGCAACTATTCCTAAACCAGCAGTGAAACATGTGGTCACTATCCCTAGAGCAAAATATGACTTGGTAGACCAATTGTGAAGAACTGCTACCAAAATTTCCATCTTCGATTTGCTCAAAATATCCACTATGCATAGGGAAATCCTAGAACAATCTCTACACACTGCTAATGTTCCGAAGGATATAGATATAGACAAGTTCCAAGCAATGGTCAATCATATCTCAGCACCGCATTACCTCTCCTTTTCTAAAGAGGATGACAAATTATTGACCCATCCACACAATCAACCCCTCCATATCAAAGTTCTTATTCATAGATCCCATGTTAGATGCGTATTGATAGATGGAGGCACCAGATTGAATATCTGTACACTGGATTTAGTCAGGAGGCTAGGCCTCTCAGAGAAAACAATTGACTCTAGAAATAAGATAACCATCAAAGCTTATGATGAGGAAGAAAGATCCTCTAGAGGTATTATTTGTCTACCCATCAGAGTTGGGCCGATTGAAAGGGATGTCATATGTCAAGTTCTGGATTTAGCCCTGGCCTACAATATTCTACTCGGCAGGCCATGGATTCACGAGATGCAAGCTGTACCATCCACTTATCACCAATGCATCAAGTTCCCACATAATGGGATAGAAGTGATGATTCCTACAGATGCCAACTACACTTGCAACAATATCAAAGTAGGTAGCATGATCCCACACAACAAAGAGGCTATGGATGCAGTTGCTCTTGAAACTACCAAGGACATGGTTATGAAAGGTTTTAACAAAACATTGAAACTTTAAGAAATAGGTATGGGAGAGTACAAGCTGGACCTGACTCCTTCACTGATAGAACTTCCAGTATCACCGAGATCCTATGGAAAACCTTTGTCAACATTCACACCTCTAGCACTCAAAGAGCTAGAAGTATACAAGGCAACTGGCATGATAAAGGCATCCACATCTTCTTTAGATAACACATAAGAACAGGTAGTCTTGGAATGGCTTTACAAAGGAGAACCAGTGGACTCTGAGGTCAAACATGTGAAGATATCTCCAGAATAGTATGGAAAGGGATATGATTTCCTCAAACAAATGGGTTACAAAGGAAAAGGACCTCTGAATGACACAGGATGATGGATCATTGAACCCATACCCATGGAGTTTTGCCTCAACAGAGATAAAATAGGACTGGGCTTTAGCACTCAATCCAACAAACCTACTTCAAAACAGAATCCCCCTTCTGAAACAGGGAGTGATAAAATAGATGAGATAATATCAGAACCATGGCCTTATGAGAGATTACTACATATTGGTAAAGAGAATCTTGAATATCAAGGAGAATGCTACGTACCTAGTTTTGAGGTACCACAGGATCTTCACATTCCTTTGCTAGAACAACCACCCATTCAAGAGGTAGGATGCACCATAGAAAAAATACTCAGGAGGAACCCTGGCCACAAAATTTACATCCTAACTGGGGGAAATTAGTCACAATTACACATGTCCTTGATCTACCTCACTTTGATCTCCAAGTAGCTAACCGAGTCCATCAAATAAACATTGCTAAATATTCAAATAGATCTGATGATGATGTCACAGACTCTCATGACTATGAGTGGGATTGGTTGTCTATTGCATCTAAAGATATTGGGATGGATACAATTCACATGTTTGTAGCTTCCTCATCTCCTAGTAAAAGACTTTACACTCCATTTAATGATACTGATCCTCCTGAAGCAGAAGAAGAGTTCCTTCCTCTGATCATTGATGGAGACACTGGTGAATACATAACTCTAGAAGAATTCCATAGGCTACAAGGAAGAAGCCTCCTTTTACGAAGGGATAATGATGAGATATCTACTGACGAGTCACTAGAGTTCAATCCATATATGACTGACAATGACCCTTTTAATAACGATCTTACTCTTATTGATCTAAACATCAAAGATATTAACTTAACAAATCATGTCCTGTCGGTTAACAATTGTGATGCTAATGCGATGCTGTCCTTCCCAGAATCTGACTCCCTAAAATTGGTACTTCTAGACCTAATTGATTGGGCTAAAACAGATCCTACGCCTATCCTTGACTTTTCCAATGACCGCTCCCTAGCTTGTTACCTTAATGCTTGTGAACCTCACCCTTCTTCCACCAATGCAAAGAGAAAGAACATGTCATAGGAGGATATCATGTTTCTTAGTCACAAATTGAAAAATAAAAAGAAAAAGTAGACTGATGGTGAAAACCACTCTGTGGCAGTATCAGATCCCAAAATAGTAAAGAAAAAATATGTATCCTATGGTGAAAACCTCTCAAAGGCGCCAAAGGATGAGACTCTTGATATCCTCCCCGAACACTTTTAGGAAAGATCTTCAGTGTTGATTGAACCAACATAGCCAGTAAACTTGGACACTGATGAGAATCCTCAGATAGTTCATCTGGCACAATCATTATCAGAAGAAGAAAAGCTGCAGTTCATAGATTTCCTAAAGGAGAAGAAGATCAACTTTGCATGGTCTTACACTAATATGCCAGGGTTGGATCCTAATCTCATCATGCATCACTTATCTATAGCTCCTGGGATCAAGCCCATTAAAAAAAAACTTAGAAAAATGCATCCCCATGTTGCATTATTAGTGAAAGCAGAACTAGAAAAGTTGTTAAAAGCTGGATTCATTCAAGTCATTGCCTATGCAACATGGATCTCTAATGTGGTCCCTATTTCAAAATATGATAAATCTATTAGGATTTGTACAGACTTCAGAGACCTCAACAAAGCATGTTCGAAAGATGATTTCCCTCTACCAAATATTGACATGATCATAGACCTTACAACTGGATTCCAGATGTATTCATTAATGGATGGATTCTTAGGTTATAATAAAATCAAGATCGCCCCTGAGGATCAAGAGAAAACTCCATTCACATGTGCATGGGGCACATTTTTCTGGAACGTCATGCCATTTGGGCTCAAGAATGCCAGTGCAACATATCAAAGAGCTATGACAACAATATTCCATGACAAGATGCACAAAAACATGGAGGACTATGTTGATGAAACATTGGCTAAATCCAAAGAAAGAGGTACTCACATTGTTGACCTAAGAAAGATATTAGATTGAATGGAACAGTTCCAACTCAGGCTCAATCCAAAGAAATGTGCCTTTGGGGTCCAATCAGGCAAGCTCTTAGGATTCATTGTATCAGCAAAGGGAATTGAGGTCAATCCTACAAAGGTAAAAGCTATTCTAGAGATGAATCCTCCATGTAATATCAATCAAATGAGGGTGCTACAAGGGAGACTCCAGTCTACCAGAAGATTCATGTCCCAACTTGTAGATAAGGCACAACCCTTTACTAAGCTACTACATAAAGGGGTTACATTCAACTGGGATGAACATTGTGAAGCAAACCTTAGAGAATTAAAGGTGTACCTAGTTGCCCCACCTATTCTTATGGCGCCTATTCATGGAAAACCTTTGCTCCTATACATTTTAGCAATGACTACATCCATAGGAGTATTACTGGTGCAAGAAAATGAAACAAAGAAAGAACGATCCATCTACTACATTAGTAGAACATTAGTCACTTATGAGCTCAATTATAGCATTATTGAAAAAGCATGCTTGGCAGTTGTCTCTGCATCAAAGAAATTGAGAAACTACATGCTTTCTCATACAGTAAGGCTCATTGCTAAGATAGACCCTCTAAAGTATCTTTTGAGTAGAAGAACATTAACAGGATGTTTGGCAAAATGGGTCCTAATTCTAAGTGAGTTTGACATTGAATATATAGAATAGAGAGCTATCAAGGGATGGGTACTTGTAGATCAATTGGCTGATTCACCACTCCAGGATGATGAACCATTACTAATTGAATTCCCTGATGAAACAATCATGCATCTCACTGAACATCCATGGAAGATGTACTCTGACGGTTCCTTTACTCAACAACGATCTGGAGCAGGGGTTCTCTTCATAACTCCACAAGGATATAAGATTCCCAAATCTTACAAATTGATGTTTCCATGAACCAATAATATCTTTGAATATGAAGCATTGGTCAATGGCCTCAAGCTAGCTATGGAATGGAAGATCATTGAGTTACACATGTATGGTGACTCTCGACTAATTATCAATCAAGTCAATGGGGAGTATCAAACAAAAGATGAAAAATTGATGCCCTAAAAGCAACTAGTTGATGATCTAAAGAAGTACTTTGTCTTCATCACCTTCCAGCAGATACCACGATCAGAGAACAAGGTGGAAGATGCTATGGCTACCTTAGCATCCATGTTACAACTGAAGGAACATCTATTCCACTATGACTTCTTGGTGGAAGAAATATCCTATCCTACCTTTGCTAACCCTAAATACCAGGTAATATGTGCCTTGAATACCCCAGTTCAATCTCGGTATGCCAGTATCATTGCTTACCTTTCAGACCAAACCATTCCCGCCAAACTATCTAGAAATGAGAAAAGATCCCTAATTAGGATAGAATCACGTTACGTCCTCATAACTAACAACCTATATCGACACAGTCTTGACGGTAGACTTCTTCGGTGTTTAGAACTAAAAGAGTCCGATCTAGCATTAAAAGATGTCCATGAAGGTATATGTGGATCACACTCAAGTAGCTTTTCATTAGCTAAGAAACTGCTTAGAGTAGGCTATTATTGGCCTACCATGGAAAAAAATGCTATTCAATTTTCAAAAGCATGTCTTAAATGCCAAACACATGGAAACCTCATCCATGCTCCTACCAGAGAACTGATACCTTTCATAACACATTGGCCATTTCAGCAATGGGCCTTTGACTTTTTTGGACAAATATATCCCAACTCTTCAAATGGACACAAGTTCATCATTATGACCATTGAGTATTTCACAAAGTGGGTCGAAGCCATGCCACTAATCAAAGCCACTGACAAATAGTTGGCTATGTTCATTCTAAACTACATTATTTGTAGATATGGGATACCCTCTTCAATTGTGACAAATAATGGGGGCCAATTTAAAAATCAAGACATTGATGACCTCTGTGAATAGTTTCATATTACTCAACATTGCTCCTCAATCTATTATCCTCAAGGTAATGGATAGGCTGAGGCATCAAACAAAAATATTCTCAAAATTCTACATAGAACTATGAGCAATTCTGGTATCTACAACTAAATCTAGCATTATGGGCCTATAGAACAAGCATCCGAACACCAACTAGAGCCACGCCATTTTCTCTAGTCTATGGTGATGAAGCAGTATTACCTATTGAGGTTAAAATCCCATCTTTGCAGATATCTTTACAAGGAGTGGTTACTGATGAGCAGTACCGCATTGATCAGGTAAATTATCTGGACCTACTAGATGAGTGCAGCAACAAGCGTTCAATCACCTCAAAGTGTACCAAGCAAGAATGTCCAAAGGTTACAATAAGAAGGTCAAACAACGCAAGTTTGAGGTGGGAGATCTCATCCTCAAAGAGAATCCTAAGAACCAGCCTAATAGGGAGTAGAAAGGAAAGTTTGAACCTAACTGGTTGGGACCTTATGTTATCACTGCTACTTTTGGGACTGGAGCTTATCAATTGGCTACACCTGAGGGAGACGTTCTCCCCGATCCTATCAAAACTCTACATTTGAAGCGGTTCTACGCTTAATGTTCGGCTAGCAGAGCTTGTACAAAAAAAAGTTCTTGCAAAAATACCAAAAACATTCAAAAAATTGATCCTAAAGAAATCCAAAAATAGTGGAAAAGGTCCTTCAAAATGGGTATCCTTAGTGAAAACCTGGTAAAAAGGTGCCTTGATACTACAAAAACATTCAAAAAAAAGAAAAAATAGAAAAAAAAATTGAAAATAGAGAAAAGTGCCTTGATGAGCACCTCGTAAATTAGGCATCTTGGTAGCAAAAAGAAAAGAAGAGATATTTCCAAGTGGTGAAAACCTGGCAATCAGGCATCACTTGTGTTCTATGCTCCATCTATCAATGCACTACTGATACTAGGCCTTCATAATTTTGCCTGTGCTCATACGCTGACTTCATTTTTGTACATGACTATCTTATCCTCGCTTGGGATTCATCTATCTTTACATCTTAGGGATAAGTCATTCTACGCTGGGGGCATCTTTGTTGGTATAGTCAGTTGCGGTTGCTAGGTTGCTCTAGGATGGTTTTCTTCACAGACACGATGTTACTTAATAACATGAAAAACAATGTCACTTTTCAAAACAAAGGTGTCTTTTCATAACATGGGACATGATATTTACATTCACAACATTCCTACAGGGCTATACTGGATTGCAAACATGAATGTATTATCCTATCAATGCACAGACATGGAACACCATATTGCTTATATTCTAAATTTCTGATTGATGAATCTCTACTGTGTTTGACAGATGAATGAACGAGTACTACTTAAACACATAGTTTTCTATTGGTTTGATTATAATTCTTTAATGTCCTGATGATGTTTTCAACTAGGGGCATCTAAGTAATCATAAATTTTATCTGATTGATTCTCAATTGATGATTTGTTATGTCGTCTTAGTTACTCAATGATGTCTGCGCAAAGACAAAGAGTCATGAGGATTGGGGGCATAATGTTTTCTTGATTTTCTGCGTATGGTGATTGTTTCATATGACCCTATGAATTTCACCTAACTTGGATGTTTATGGTAAGAGCTACTACTATGGGTAGATAGCCGCATATATCTCGATCTTTGTTATGTATAAACTACGGTGATTTTGACACAATTTCCTTGTCTATTTTCTGATCCAGATTCTCACCAAGGTATACGAATCATAATGTACCCAAGGATATAAATTTTCAAGGTCATTACAGGTCCAAAATCTTACCTTAATCAGAATCTGGTATATTAAAAGGAAGGTGGCTATTTTGTTCTCCTGGCTTCTATGCCTTGGTACCTAAGTCTATTTTTGACATTTTAATAAAACATAGTATTCATACTTTCATAATATCAGTGGGTATTAGTGATGGTTGTACTATTAGATGGTATCCATTCCAAAAAGTGCCCAATGATGATAAAAATGTTGCAATATTTTCTAAATCAGTGACAAGTCCTAAGAGTCTTCATATAGCTGCATTTAAATATTGCCTGATGCATTTATAACAGTAATATCAGCATAAGGAAATTTAA
The DNA here is from genome assembly GCA_018584345.1 of Thuja plicata. Taxonomy (NCBI): domain Eukaryota; kingdom Viridiplantae; phylum Streptophyta; class Pinopsida; order Cupressales; family Cupressaceae; genus Thuja; species Thuja plicata. Next base: position 246,878 of record MU215122.1, read on the forward strand.
ACTCAAAAATGGTTTCTATCTTCTTGTGAATCATCAATTTAATTACATCATCTCTATTACTGATATTAAATATCATGGCACATCCATAGCATACATTTTTGCATTCATTTGAACAACATAAACTAGAAAATACAAAAATAAAGCATTCATGTATTGCATTTTTACTTCTACATCCTACATGCATCCATACATCTATTTTGCATAACTAGAAAAACAAAAGAAAAATACATTTTGCATTTTCACATAGATATCATTTATAACATATTTATATCAGTAATAACACATCACATCAACCTTAGAAAATGATGTTATCATATGCAAAATTAACTCATCACGAGACCAAGATATCATCACATGTGCCAAAGATACATTTACCATGTCTATAGAAAGCAAAATGGTTACATTTACCACATCTATGTAAGCAAAGAGAACTCATGAAACATGTCAGAATCTAGAAAATACATCAGATACGTATCCTCATAAACATGGTACAAATCAAAGCATAAAGTGTATCAGAAAGAATAAAGTGTATCAGTGAGCATAAAAGAGTATCAGTACACCAAAACTGAATCAGATATATGTACGAATGAATGTGATATACAAAAAAGGGGATCTCAACAGGATCTAGATATACATATATACTCTGAAAAATGTACATGTCATACAAAATAGAACAAAAATCAACTCTGGCTCGCCCCCTCTCCCTAGACAGGAGGAGGAGGAGGAGGAGGTGGCATGAAAGGAGCTGTTGGAGGCGGCATGGCCCCCTCTGACTGCTGAGAAACATGAGAAAAGGAAGCTTCTCTCTGACCCTTCAAAAATGTTGCGTGATATAAGGCGTAATAATATGTCACCCTCTATCCCTAGTGGACTATTGTCCAGGCATGGACATCTCTCTCTACTCTGAGAATCTCTCCCTATGCATCCCTCTCAGCTCTCAGTCGCTCAAGCTATCTGTCCCTGTCTGCTAAAAGAGCATCAGTGGTAGTAACCCTAGCCTCCGATGCTATGATTTGAGCCTGGAACTGCTCCCTCTCCTGCTCACATCTAGATAAAGGGTCCCCATCTGTACCGGGATCCTACTCCTAGGCTCTCTTTCACCACTGCCTCTACTACTCTGCAGTAAGTAATGGGCCAGTATCTCTCTGTGGGGCCACAAATCTAAACCTCTGTCGTCTGCCCTGCCCACTGCCACTGGAAACACCTAGATCTACAGCCTCTCCTCTGCCACCTCTATCATCTCCGTCATGCCTGTCATCTAGAGGGGATGACTGCCTCCATCTCTGCCACCATCTCTGCCACCATGACTTCCCCCATGTCTCCTAGGTTCTCTATCTCTGCCTCCTCTACCTCTGATGGGTCGGTCATCAGGATCATAATCCAGAGGCTCCTCTATACAAGGAATGATCTCCTCGAGCACTGTAAATCATGGAAAGGGATACTGGAGCGTCTCTGCAGCATACCCATCTGAAACTCTTACATCATCAACATCTAGGTGAAGGTCCTAGTTTATAGCCACCATGTCTCGAATCTCCTACGATGTAGTCTCATAATTTAGATGTGCACTCCAATCAGATGCCTCATCCCTGATACAAGCATACACTACAACATCCTCTGTACGGCCCTGTCACTGCCCATACTGCCTCAGAACTCTAGTAATCAGGAAGCACTCTATAATGTATTTGGTCCAGCCTATCAGATATTTGCTCTGACATAAGAAGGCAACTTTCCGAGCATCAGATGTCCATACCTCATAGTCTAGGTATGGTCACCACATGACCTTTGTCATATTGTCGAATAATCAATGCCAATACTCAACCTTGCCTAGATGGGGCTGCTGTAGGAGGCCTATATACATATACACATAGGGCTTCTCAGGTTCCCTCTTCCTATCAACAATTGGTCATGTCACAGGGATGTGCTCCCAGGCCTAGACTTGAAGAATAAGGATCCCCACAGTCATACTATGGGTGTGGTGATATACGATCTCGTGGAGCTCTTTGTATATATAGCCTAGTATATAGCTCCCCCAGGAAAAAGGTCAGTGATGGATGATCATTTTCTCCACCATGCTCACCCATCCCACCAAGAATCCATGCTGGCCCCTATCCAGCATGAGGATGCTTCCTACCAATCTAGCCAAGTACACAGCTAATCGATCATAGTGATCGACCATGTAATCCCATGACAGGTATCTACGATCTATGGTATTGTCCTGAAAGAATCTCTGAGCAATCCCAATCACCACGCCAGCTCTGGACTCAAAGAACACCTCATTTCCTACCATTGATACGTGCAGAATCCTCCAGACGTCCTTAGGTGTCATAGTAATCTCTCCAATGGGTAGGTGAAAGGTGTTGTGCTCAAAATGCCACCTCTTGGCAAGAGCAGTCAACAACCCTTAGTTCACCCTGATATCGGGTAAACCTATCAATGAACGCAATCCACATTAAATCATGGTGGTCTTCTCATCATCTAATAGTCGGCCAGACAATGCCAGAACCCACATAGGATAAGTGTCGTGAAAGGTGACTACCTCAAACTGGGCCTGATTTTGGACACAACAGTAAAACATTAGAAACTATCTACAACACAGGGCAAATCCTACTCCGCTAAGTCATTCCAAGTTCATAGGATGCAAACAGATCAAAGAAAATTAAAAATCTAAGTCTTCTCCCAGATGTGATTCTGGAAATACAGGATGCGATTGTGTATACGGGATGCGATCCCAAAAAATGGACTGTGATCCTGAATGCAGGGTACGATCCCAAGGAAATAGGATGTGATCCCCTGATGGATTGTCACTAAAAGAAAAGAAAAACCTAAGGTACTAGATGCGATCCGAGAAAACCCAGATGTGACACAAAAATTTGGGAAAACTGGTTACGACCTGGGAAAAGCTGAATGCGAGTCAGGATTGACCGGATGCGATCCGGAATCTCGAATGCAATCCTAACTTTACATGCCTCTAAAATTGATAAAAATGCATGAAATTCAAAAATGAAAAATTCATAGGGTAGTTTATCAGGCACTTACCGATGGTGGGTAGTCGCCTGGTCGCTGGTGTCAGTGGCTCATCTTGAATTGGTGCTTCCTCATAGGGACTACCATCTTTATTGTAGAGCTCTCTGAATTTCTATGAAGGAATGTGAAAATGAATAGTAAAATGGTAATTTTCAAGGCTTATATGGGTCTTTTGAGACATTTAGGGTTTCCAAAACTCCTCCTGGACAACTCCTAGTTCATTTCTATTCTCTTTTTACTCAATCGGGAACCAAATCGAAGGTGTCCGCGATATTTTCAGCAGCACCGTATCAATTTTGTGACAGTTTTGAAACTTATGGGTTTGCTTCATTTATTCACCACATTGGTAAAAACTGCATATTTTATCATACATCTTGGTCTAAACATCATTTTATCAGCCTTATCACTCATATTTTCATGTAATTAACTTGATAATCATATGTTTGTTTTTAAACACACCGTCTTCTACTCCACTCTTTCTTGCCCTATCGCTTCCTGCAAGTGTTCTATTCTTTTCAAAATGAGGGATTTATTTCTTTTCCTTTGATTTCATTCCCGAGGGGGCATGATCACACTATCATCAATTAAATTTTTGCTCGAAACAACATCAAAATGACTTCGTTATCAAAAAACCTAGGGGCATAATAGTTTCCTTAACTAAGTCAGAACTGTTGGATAGAAAGCTTTGGTTCTCATGAGCTGGATATCTTGTGTTTCCTCACTTTAAAAGATTTTTTATTAAGCTCCTGGCAGCTTCATACTGGCTTTTGGACGACAACCAAGTTCAGAATCAGTATTATCATTTTTTGGACGACAACCAAGTTCAGAAATGGTATTTTTAAAATCTTTTATTGATCTTTGGATGACAACCAAGTTCAAAATCAATTCTATCAGTTTG
>MU215122.1:255929-267997 GCA_018584345.1 Thuja plicata
CACTTGTCTTCTCTACCTGGTCATGCACTTCAGTGGGGGTTCCAGCAGTATCTTCTGACAGAGTTTTCAGACATGCTTCAGAGATGCTTCTTGCTCTATTCTTGTTCCTTTCTCTGGGACATCTTTTTCTTTATTTTTTGGGTACCTGACCAGGCCTAGTTTCCAGGACCCATCTTTCCTTCTTTCTACAGTAATTTAGCTTTTTTTGCTTCTCCCTAAGTTACACTTAAGGGGGGGTGTTAGAGTAGTCAAGTATTGCTAATAATTAAATCAGTTAATTATTAGTTATCTACTCTTAGCTTAAGTTAGACTTAGGAAGTTTCTATTTTCTAGTTGTTTCCCTTTTAGGGTTTCGGTATCCTTTATAAGGATTTACCGCTTTGTATTTCAAATCATCGAGATTGTAATTCATTTCATAGTTGAATATAGAAATCATTTTCTATCAACATGTTTTTGCAGTCTCTGGCCTATCGGCCGCCATAGCTTCTATCTTCTGTCTTTTGCTTGTGTTTATGTAATAGCTATGCATGCAGGTGTTCTTGGGAAGATTGCATTTTAGCAATCGTAACAAGGCACACCATTCTACTTATTTTCAAGGATAGGGATATCCTTAAGACCATTCTCCTCATCCTCTACATCAAAAAAATGGGATCTCTTCAAACAAGATGATTGGACCTTCCTCCTGTTCATTCTCATTTGTTTGCAGAGAGGTATTTTAGATTACAACCTTCCCAATATTCTCTTGCCACTCCTCCTCCTCTTCTTATTCTAGAGTTATCTCCTCATCTTTACAAGGAAATAGAATCTCACAACCAACTAGTCATGCTTGTTCCATGACCACTAGTCACCTATTCTTTTCTATCCTAGAAGCAACTTTCATTGTAAGAAACTTCTCTTGACATTTTTTTCTAAACTTCTGCTTGTTGTTGTTGTTGTTGAAGTTGAGCATCGTAAGTGATTTGATCTTTCCATTAGTAGTATTCTTTCTCCTCCTCAATAGCTCTCAATTTCTTGTAGAGATTCAACAATATTTCTTTGGTGCTATCATTTCCCAAGTTTTCTATATTTTGCTGGGCGAGAGGGTAATCATGCTAATAGGAGGTAAAATAAGTCTCTGGTGGCTGGTAGGCATAAGAAGGTTTCTAAGAAGGCTACACAGGGGTGGGTAGGATGTAAGCGCTATAAAAATCTTGTATCTTGTTGCATAAGTGGTATATGGAGTAAAATTAAAAGCATTTCTAGCTTGACATTGTGGGTAGGGAGGTGGAATGTTTTTATTTTCATGAAAAGGAGGGGGAAACATACCCTGTCCATAATATCTTTCCATACCGAAGAATTAAGTAAAAAAATTATCTGCAAATGGTATTTTAAACCAGAGGCAAAGGTCTACTCAAAATAGAGAACCAACTACATGCAATCAGAAATAACCAATATTTTTGAGCTACAGATTCACTAGGTGCTTGAAAAGTGCCTTTGCAAGGCTAAAAATATTGAAGAATGCAATAAATCTCCACCTGTGAAAGCTACAACCCACTAAGCATGCAAAAACTACTATCGATCCCTAAGAGGATCACACCTAAATAAGGGCAGTCGAGAAGTTTCACAAGAGTGGGACAAATTAGGCCGTGTGAAATAGCCTCTAGGATTGTAGAAGTCGACTCTTCATACTGGTGTTTTGGGAAAGGGGAAGAAAGATAAAACAAAAAAACTATGGTGATGTGCCTAAGATTTTGAAACCCTTTGAATTTTCCCTTAAAATAACAAGGATAATGATCCCAGAAAATGAGCACAGAACGCCAAAAACTCTTTATTGTTGAACATACAACATAATGTGAAATTTGGATGGACATAGTACAAAATATTTAGATCTCTTTGTGATAAGCACTCGTTAAGGCTCGAAAGATATTGTCCCTATTATCTCACTAAAATGATCATTCCATGATAATCTTTCTTATGAATATGGAATAGGATAAGCTTACATTACAAACATTGAAATATTATAAAACATGATTCAATAACTTATGTATCTATGATGAATTTATAAAATCCTATAATAACAAATGATAGCTATGTTCCTCTAGAATGACATAGGGTTTAATTTTATTCATAAAACCAAAGAAAAAACCATAGTAAAAGAAAACTGGGCATAGCCCAGTATGTCTCCTCTATTGATTATTTGAATATAAAGCTAAGGTCAAAGAATGATAATATATCTATTTCCTAAGTGTTCTTTTCATTACTGGTGAACAAAAAACTCTAGAACTGAAGGTCTCTCCTTTAATTAAAATGTGATCATAGGCTTATATAGGAATAATTTATTGAATAGAATCTAAAAAATACAACCAAAAGGGGCTCCGCATTCGTACCACGTGGAAGCCTCATCATGGAGGTTATTGCAATTGTCTCAAGCATATTGATATCTACATCATTAATCTTCTTCCACTGTCACAACATGAGTGCCACCTATGCCTTTTCAAACTCCTTGTAGTGATTCCTCACTTTTTTCATGTGGAGGTGATCCCATCTTTAGATCAAATCTACCTCCAAATGTGCTTCTAGCTGAAAAAGAAACATTTTTCCTTGAAGGACGTGGACTACCCCACCCATTGACCGACTTGACCGCAGCTTGGGGACGTATTGTAATGGCATAATTTGGAGAGGGGAAGCCTTGAGTGGAGGTTTTTGAAAAGCCATAGTGCTAACATGTGGCACTCTCTACTATGGGTGCCCTTTGAGAGGTGAAGCATTTGGAGGAAAATAGAAGTGCGAACTTGGTAAAAACCATGTCAATTTTGGCATTTTTCTACCCAAACATTGTGGGGTCATAAATTTATACTCATTCTTAAAAATGCTAAATATAATAACTAGTTGGAAAGGTATTTAAGAGATAAAAAAATTAGTCCCTTAGAACCATGTCTTTGAAACATTATACTTAAGGATGAATGATAGTTTCAACCCAAAAGTTCTCTCTGAAGGCGTTCAAAAATGCACTTTTATGAAATATATAAAGAAACTGAAAAGTATATTTTTATTTTTCTCATCTCTGCTTAATCTATCACTTCTGTGTTGCCTTAGATCATCTTCAAACTACTCTTGATGAAGGTTGTGGTAGATAGTTCATCTATTACTTTAGGCGACTCACAGGGGATCTTAGTTTGCTGACAAAGAACCTCAGAACCTTTGGTTTTGCAGATTAGGATTCCTTATCCATCGGGCACAGAATAAAAAGGAAGCCACAACAAATAGACTAGCCACAAAACAAGAGAAAATGCAAAAACTTGTGTAAGCATGCACTTGGTGGAAATTTGGAAACTACTACATGCATTCCCTTAATAAGAATGCAACATGTGCAACAAAAATCTAGGAAAATAGGAAAACAACTATGTACAGAGATTTACATTGAAATGATGATAAACAAAGCAAGTGATTGGCTTGTTGAAATAGTTTCCCGTCCTAACTAGCTTCTAATCTTTCACATGCTTCTAGACAACTAGCCAAAAAAGAATATTTGAAAGGCATCCAACATGATAGAATGCCTTACAAAGATTGAGAACAAAAATGATCACCCATTTTTGAATGTTTCTTTCATGAAATAAATGTGCAAACTGAACATGCTCTCCTTGATGCTCATTTTCATGCTCGGAGGGAAGCATGAAAAGGGGTGAATTGTAGATTTGAGCTAGATGTCTTATGGAACATCCTCTTGAATTATCTTTTTCGTTGATCTCTTGCTAGCCAACATGGGATGGTTCTGATTGCTTCTTTGCTGGTATGGAGATCTCTTTTTTTTTTTCAGCCCATGATTTTCTAATTTTTAAGCCACCAATCCATAGTCAACAAATGAGAAGATGACGTCAAACTCATCCAGAAAAATATCTTCCTCATCAATATCCTCTATGATTCCTTTCAAGCCATGAAATACCTTAATATCATAGAAATCCTTGTGACAACTTGGAGAAACAACAAGCTCCTCCTCTTGAACTACTTTCTCTATTGTGATATCATGTGTAAGTTTAGGAACAACCTTATGCACACCATTCTACTTATATTGAAGGAAAAGGTTGTCCTTAAGACCATTCTACTCATCCTCCATATCAAAAAAAAAATGGAAGCTCTTCAAACAAGAGGATTTTACCTTCCAATTATCCTTTGTCTGTAGAAAGGTTTTTTGAAGTACAACCTTCTCAATATCTGCTTGCTTCTTCTTCTTCTTCTTCTTCTTCTTCTTCTTCTTCTTCTTCTTCTTCTTCTTCTTAAGCAACTTGCATTGTAAGAAAATTCTCTTTCCATTTTCTCTAAACTTCTTTTTTTTTTTGAAGATGAGCCTGTTAGAATTGGTTCCTGATGATGTTGTTGGCATTCATGTTTTGTCACTGATGTCAACATATGTTTCTATGGAGGAAGAATAGACTAGTTACTACTGTTGCTTGATGACTAACAGAGGTGTACGGGTACTGTATAGTTGATTCAGAAAGAGAGAATATGATGACATGTACATGGATGTGTGGTGATATTATTTCAAAGGTTGCACGGCTTAATAATATCTATTAGATGAGTTACAGATGTTTTAGTGAAGACTGGGTACTGGACGATGATAGTGATCTTTGACAGAGTTAGTCTCTATGTTTTGAGTATAATTTATGAGTGACGAGGATTCAGGTTACACAAGCTTAGGGGATGGTAGAATACATGTTAAGGAATTTTTTTTCATGTTTTGCAAGTCATATGACTGTTGGTGATGTCATTTGTGCCATGTGTTCTGGGGGAGGCCTATTTGGGAACGAGTTTAAAGATGTAGTGTGTATTATAGATTGCGAGCATGGATTACGGATCTTGGATTATATATGATGAATTGTAATTGATGTTTACTTGTTATAGATAGCGTGTGTATCTTAGCAAGGGGTTAAATAATTATTTGCATATTGGTAAAGCCTAATTGGCCGACCTAATCAATTATTGTAATATGGTATATATGAGAGATTTTTTTATTTTGAAAAGAGTATATAAGATGTGAATGTGATTGAAGATAGAGACAATTAACTATGGAAGCTACAAGCTTGTTTGTCTACTAGATGTAGAGCAGAGGTTGTGATTATGTTACTTCATTGGAATTGACCAAGGAAAGACAAAAATGCTATCAGATAGTTCATTGGATTTTATATTTCCTATATACACTTGTATTTCAGATTGTAAATCCTAAGGGTGGCTTTAACCTTCTTTAGGCAGTGTGCCAGGGCAGTGAGCCCACTGTTACTCTTGACTCCTAACAAGATTTTTCGTTTAACAAGGACTGTGTAGTGCAATGCATCAATAAGCTCCTAACATTGCTAAATCTTTTAAGAGGGATACTATACTCTCAGTACATTATTTGTGGGTGCTAATTCCCATTAGGGTTTTACCTTTAACAAGGCTTCCTTGATAATAAAGGATTGTGTTATTTTTTTGGCATTTACTGTGTTATCATTTGGATTAATGTTTTTTTTTATAAATTTTAATGTTTAATAATTTGTCTCACAACTAATTCATCCCCCCCTCAGTTGTGTTGGTGGATTGTTATTCCTAATAATTGGTATTAGAGAAAATGGTCCTTAGAGAGAAATTTTAACAACTTGAGGTGATCCTAAAGATGGCATACTATAGGAAGGACAGTCCGAAGTTTGATCCTGAAAACTTTGACAGTTGGAAGAACAAGATGAGAACACATTTGCTATGCTTGAGAATAGACTCCTGGATGATAAAAAAGAATAATGTACATATGAAAGCTGGGGATGAACTAGATAAGGATATTGATGATGAAAAGAAGGTATTCTCATACAACATGGTCTCAAGAGAAGCATTTATTAGAGCACTTTCTGAAGGTGAATTCACAGAGACAAGTTTAAAAAGCACGCAAAGTTGCAGAAGTCGAAGAAAAAGATGGAAATGTTGAAAATGAGAGATGACGAGAATATTAGAGCATATGCACAGAGAATTACTAGATTTTTTATTTTCATTAGGAACTCTAGAGACACTTATAGTGAGGAAGAAGTGATTGCAAAAATTATTAGATCCCTGACACTTGAATTTATTTGTGTATCATAGGGAATAGATCAAAACAACAACTATCAAGAGACTCAGACAACAACGAGAGAAATCTTAAACATGGTGAAACAACATTTGATCACTGCTAAATAAATGATTTTCGGATTTTTGAAGGAGGCTTTCAAGAACAAATGTGTGATATTCTAACTATTTTTCCTTGTTTTGAGTACTAGAAAATATAATACTACAATTCCCTGACAAAGCTTACAACAAATATTGTGAGTTTCAAAAGATCATTTGGATCACCAATTTGTACACATCCCATGGTTAGCCTCTTCTTTTATGGACATGTTTTTCTACTTTCCCTCTTTCTACTCTCTCCATCCTTTATTATTCCTCCTGACACAAAAAGGCTAATGCAGTTAAATCCAAGAAGCATTTACGCTCATTCCATGACTAACATTACTTCAATAGATTTGATGAATCAATTAATGCTTAAAAATCTACAATTACCCTAAAGTTTGTGTAGGAAATTTGAACATAGATGTGGTATACGCATAGTGATTTTTGGTTAACAACATCTGCAACATTCAATTGTGGGGTTTCTAGAGTTTGCTTGCTCACACTGATCACACACTGCATAGAGCACATATGATTGACATCAATAAGTGAAATGATGTGAATAGTGGACAAAAGAAGAAACAAATGTATGGCCTAGATGATTTCAATCATCTTTTACGGTTTGAGGATGGTTTTCAACCATTGATTACAAATATCAGGTCATCCTTTTCAGAAATGAAACGCCTTCAACACAAAAATGCAAAATAATGCGGTTGTGTGAGGATTTAATTAAAATATAGGGGAAAGGAACCAATAGTGTATTAGGGTCTAATAACCATTCCTATAGTGACCCCCCAAAAATAAATAACCCCGCATAGCAATACATACACATAATTAACCCCCCCAAAAATAATTTGACCCCCAATACATGTTTAATCATGCATAAATAGTTGATAAAAAAATTTAAAAAAATGAACCACAACGGGTTGTCATTTGATGAACAGACATCCAAAGTTGCACAAATAAAGTCACTTTATTTTTTTTTAAATGTGTATGTTTACAAAAAAACACTGTATGCAAGTGGTTCCAAAGTACAAATCAAATCAAATTACAAATACAAGTGAGCACTTATTGGTCCTTCAACTGACAATTTCAAAATCATAAATTAACTTGATGGGCTATCTTGTGCACTTTCTCACAAAATTATTTGCACTCGTAAATGCATTAACTCCAACTGCTAATAGTACCTACATTGTCAACAACTAGTATAAGGCTCCCCAATAGACCAAAAAAACATTAAAAAAAAAAAAACATGACAACAAATCCACACATTTGAAAATAAATTGGATATGCTAGTATGAAAGGACCGAATGAATGCAAGCAATAAGAATTCAGCCTGCATTGTACATCTCCTAATTAAGTATGATATGACTGAATTGAGGTGCAAGGAAGCTCAATTTAGCTTGCGTTTCCCATCTCCTAATTAAGTCTGAAATGACCGATTGTTTCCCACCATTATACAAATTTAAAATTCAATGTGTCAAAGACTTATCCAATTTATAAATTCCTTGACTTTTCTGATTTCATTTACATTACTTTTCTTTGTCTGAATATTCTCTTCACAATTCAGAGGAGGAGGGAGACTTTTATGCAAGTTTTTCTTCACTGAGATCTTGTCCAAGATAGTACAGTTAACTAAAAAGTTTCCTATTATATTGTATGCTTCAGTAAATTTATTGTTATGTTTATTAGTCATGGATATTGTTTACAATGCTTATAAGTATTTGCACCTATTATTAGTTTACTATTGTACGCTTCAGTAAATTTATGAACATTTTCATTATTCATTGATATTGTTTACTGCCTGTTAGCCCCTCATTTGCGCTTAAAAGTTGAGTCATCTAAATTCTTGTCAAGTTCAATTATCCTCAGGTCTCTTGGTTTGTGATCTTCAATAATCCTTGGTTCAACCAAAAATCATTTGTTTCAAGTCGTTTTAGACCCTTGTCAATATTTTTCCCTTTCCCTCTGAATTCCTTGAACTTGTTGAACCTCGGTGAACAAAGTTCAAGGGAGTTCAAGTATGTTCAACACTCCCAAGCCCTGTCTGAGTCTTTTTAACTAACAATTTATCTAAGTATTTTGTAGCTGCTGAAAGAAAGGAAATTTGAACATATAAGAGAAAAAGGCATAAAATTTATATGTGTTGAACCATTTTGAACTTTGTTCAAATTAGTTCAACAGTGTTCAACCAGTACATTTGAGTTCAGAATAGAATCTTCTCCCAGTTTTATTCCTTGAACCTCTTGAATAGAGATGAATTTTGTTCAAAGGGCTTCAGACTCTCTGAAATGTATAGGGAATGATGTGTGAAATGATGGTTAGTTAATGCTAGATCATCCAAAGATCTTTTCATAATTGGAAGTGATGTCATGGCACCATCAAATGAAAAGGGTAATTATGACAAATCAAGCTTCGTGTAAGCTGGAACTTGCATGCATTAAATACTCTCGTGCGGATGTCAAATCCCTGTCAAGTTGCATTATGTAACATAATGTCATATTTGGCTCCTCAACATTTAAAAGAGAATTGGTAATTTTTTTTTATCGTTCGTCTTAGTTATTTTAAGAAGTTGGAGTAGCATAACAAGTTTCAACAGTGGTGAAGTTGGTTTGCAACTTTAAGGTGAGTTCTTTTCCGCTTCTATTTGAATTTGGGAAGCTTCTAGTTTATCTTGCCCACTGGTGCTGTGGATTTTTCAGTTAGTAAATCATGAAGTCGACCATGCATCTTTTTAGAAATGTTTTTAGCTTAGCATGCAAAGGTCCAATTGTTAGTGATACTGATTTACGTGGGGTAGATTTAGAAGAATTGAAGGAAAGCTTGTCCAATAATGTGGGTGAACCCTACATTGTTGAAATTCTGAGCAGTGGCTTGCTAGAGATGACAACTTTCCCGCCTACAACTCCTTGTCCTTAGTTGGTTAAGGAATGTATAGCAAGATATGACCCTATCTCAGAGACCATTAAGAGAAGAAATGACAAAACCCTTCTGGCCATAAATAGGGAGATTATTGCATCAGTCTTTAAGATCCCGAGAGATAGTTTTGTAGACTTCTCCCCCATTGAAGCCATTGTGAAATTCAATGAAGATAGAGAAAGGCACATAAATAATGTAGCTAAATACTGGTTGTTAAACCCGAAAGGGGAGGTTCTAGGTTGCCTAAAAATCCCAATAAAGACCATATGAAATCTCATGTCCATGATATCATGCTCCTGTTTCATAGAGCTAGAGGTTTAGCAGAGGCATATGATTTTGGTGAATGGATTTACTATTATGTGAAAATTATATTTGATGGGAAGCAACAATTAGACTGGAGTGAGTTTATTACAGACTCAATGAGAGAACAACTTAACATGGAGCAAATTTATGGGCATAATTTCTTTATGTCTTCTTATTTAATTCATTGTCTTTCTTGTGTTGGGGAAATAAAGGGCCTTTTGCATGAACCATCTATGGAAGATATCACTATATATGATTATTATCCTCTTCTATAGAAGGAAAAGGTTTTGCAGGATTTTAAGAAAGTTCATGATGTTTTCTGGGGAAGATTTGTTTTGAATTGTCTGACATGGGAAGTAAAAGATTTTTTGAGGATGCCCAAGCTTTGGTCAAGAGGATTGGCAGTTTTTACATTCAGTTCCCTCATTTCAGCTACATTAGAATTGGTGGTTTTGAGGAAGAACCTATCAAAATTCCAAGGTTCTGTTCAGATTGTTTTGTTATAGTAGAAATCGGTCGACATTTTTTTAGTAGTGGTAAAAAATTTTCAACCAAAAGACAAGTGGGAAGAGCTCTTTTCTATCAAATTAGGAATCCTAAAGTATGGTTCAATGTCAGACACATTAAGTGTTGGAAGTAAGCTACGGAGCTTTAATTTTCAATATTACACTAAAAGGAAAATCTATGACAATAAAGGCTTTGCAAACAGCCTAGGTTCAAGAGCTCACTCACCTATTCCACAATTAGAAGATTTCTTGGAAGATTGTCAAGATGAAGCAGAGGTAATAAGAAGAGGGCACTCAAGGATACTACTTTCTCAAATTGTCACCTTGCAGATCAAAATAAATATTGAAGGTTTAGTAGATGACGGTTCTGACCTATTGGAACCAAGATTCTCAGAATCAGATGAAACAAAGGAAGTAGAAATAGATTGGGATAAGGAGGAGGAAGAGAATATTCATCAAAGAACTAGGGGAATTCTGAAACTTACAGAGAACTAGATTAAGAAAAACAAAATGATGAAGCCTCATGGGACCAACTTTGTTAGTAATAGAAAGACCCTTTTGAAGTCACCCCAAATTATTTTTGACTCCTCTTGTACCCTTGATGATGTAGGTAAAGGTGGAAAATCCTTAGGTCATATGTCCTCAACCGATCCAACTCCTGTTGTACCTGTGCCCAGGTTCACGAGGTCACAAATAAGATCCCAGGTGAAAAAGAAGATGGACAACGACACATCAGTACTTGTTGACCTTGAGAAGGAAAAAGAAGGAGAACAAAATGCCAAGATCCTAGAGGTTGAAGAGATGAACACAACTATTTTTCAACTTGGGAGCTTGGACACAAAGCCGTTGAACACTCCTGCCAATGTAGTGGAGGATAAGTCTACACCAAGTTCAACCCCCAAGTGGTTAACTATTGGTATCAGTAAGAAACACAGTCTAGTTCCTACATCCCTCCCTATCAAGGATATGGTCACCAAGTACATAGATAAGACACCTAAACCTCATAAACCAAAAACTAAGGATAGACTTACAACTGACACAAAAAATGGCATGTGGATGGCCAAAATCATAGCTTACAAGATGAAAGATGAAGACATAGAGCCTTCTATTGAGGAATTTGAAATCATAAAGGTGCAGTTAGGCACCATGAATAGAGAAACCAACAATCACCTTTTCAATCAATCTTCTCAAGAAATACTCACCTGATCTGAGAAGGATGCTAGAGAGAAGAAAGAACTGAAGCAGACTGTCAGAATCTTGGTAGATTTCATTGATACCTTTAATTATTTCAGCCCACTTCCAATGGCTCAAGCCTCGCATAATTTTGTTCCTACATCTCCCAATAATAAAAAAATTCTGAGCCAAATCCAACGGGGAAAATCATTGGTAATTGCGATAGATGATTGGATTGGCAATGTTACAAAAAATGGTTACAAGTACATTAAGGATTCAAGGAATTTACACCTTGATGCACAAGCTCTAATTGGGGAAATTCAAACTTAGAATCTACACTGGGAGACATAAGAGAATAAATGGGGAGTCTTGCTGATGAAAATGATTGCAATAGAGAAATATGGAACTCTCAAGTTCCTAGTAGAGCAGTCACTGAAGTTGATACCAGATGAATGTCAGTTTTTCATTCTGAAGAAGACCATTCAATGGAGAATGTTCATCCTTAGGACTATAGTGGTAGATATGAAGGGCTAGGATTGCAAACTCTGTGAAATACAAGGTAATCTTGAAAGTGGGAACAAAGTCACGAATCTGACTTTTGATTGGCAACCAGGTCTTTGCGGGCTAAAGACAGAAGAAGCCATCAAAAAATTCAAGACAATCATGGACTCACAGAAGAATAAAGAATATTTTACTGTAGAAGACATAACGTGTCTGGCTCAAATTGAATCAATGTTGTAACTGAGTTCAGATCAGATGCCTAAATATATCAAGAAAGTACTAAAATTGAAATGGGAGAAAGATGTTGTCGTGACCAAGATGTTGGAAATATTCAGGACTAACAGAGTTACTGAGAGGGGAGGGGTGAATCAGTAACACTTAGAACTTTAAAACATTTTTGCACTTTTATATTCTTTAGCTATTCATTCATCTAATCTACTGCAATCATGAAAATGTAATCATTCATAACAAATAACACAAAGATTGGTAACCCAGAAACCTTCCAAATAGAAAGTAAAACTGGGG
>MU215122.1:302197-313232 GCA_018584345.1 Thuja plicata
GTAGGATGTAAGCGCTATAAAAATTCTTGTATCTTGTTGCATCAGAGGTATATGGAGTAAAATTAAAAGCATTTCTAGCTTGACATTGTGGGTAGGGAGGTGGAATGTTTGTATTTTCATGAAAAGGAGGGGGAAACATCCCCTATCCATAATATCTTTCCATACCAAAGCATTAAGGAAAAAAATTATCCTCAAATGGTATTTTAAACCAGAGGCAAAGGTCTACTCAAAATAGAGAACCAACTGCAATCAGAAATAACCAATTTTTTTGAGCTACAGATTTGCTAGGTGCATGAAAAGTGCCTTTGCAAGGCTAAAAATATTGAAGAATGCAATAAATATCCACCTGTGAAAGCTACGTCCCACTAAGCATGCAAAAAATACTATTGATCCCTAAGAGGATCACACCTAAATAAGGGCAGTCGAGAAGTTTCACAAGAGTGGGACAAATTAGGCCCTGTCAAATAACCTCTAGGATTTTAGAAGTCGACTCTTCATACTGGTGTTTTGGGAAAGGGGAAGAAAGATAAAACAAAAAAAATATGGTGATGTGCCTAATATTTTGAAACCCTTTGAATTTTCCCTTAAAATAACAAGGATAATGATCCCAGAAAATGAGCACAAAATGCCACAAACTCTTCATTGTTGAACATATAACATAATACAAAATTTGGATGGACATTGTAAAAAATATTTAGATCTCTTCGTGAGAAGCACTTGTTAAGGCTCAAAAGGTATTGTCCCTATTATCTCACTAAAATGATCATTCCATGATAATCTTTCTTACGAATATGGAATAGGATAAGCTTAGATTACAAACATTGAAATATTATAAAACATGATTCAATAAATTTTGTATCTATGATGAATTTATATAAGCCTATAATAACAAATGATAGCTATGTCCCTCTAGAATGACATAGGGTTTAAGTTTAAATTCATAAAACCAAAGAAAAAACCATAGTAAAAGAAAACTGGGCATAGCCCAGTATGTCTCCTCTATTGATTATTTGAATATAAAGATAAGGTCGAAGAATGATAATATATCTATTTCCTAAGTGTTCTTTTCATGACTGGTGAACAAAAAACTCTAGAACTAAAGGTCTCTCCTCTAATTAAAATGTGATCATAGGCCTATATAGGAAGAATTTATTGAATAGAATCTAAAAAATGCAACCAAAAGGGACTCTGCATTTGTACCACGTGGAAGCCTCATCATGGAGGTTATTGCAATTGCCTCAAGCATATTGATATATGCATCATTATTCTTCTTCCACTATCACAACATGAGTGCCACCTATGCCTTTTCAAACTCCTTGTAGTGATTCCTCACTTTTTGCATGTGGAAGTGATCTCATTTTTAGATCAAATCTACCTCCAAATGCGCTACAAGATGAAAAAGAAACATTTTTCCTTGAAGGACGTGGACTCCCCCACCCATTGACAGAATCAACCACAGCCTGGGGATGTATTGTAATGGTATAATTTGGAGAGGGGAAGCCTTGAGTGGAGGTGTTTGAAAATCCACAGTGCTAACATGTGGCGCTCTCTACTATGAGTGCCCTTTGAGAGGTGAAGCATTTGAACGAAAAGAGGAGCGCGAACTTGGTAAAAACCATGTCAATTTTGGCATTTTTCTACCCAAACATTGTGGGGTCATAAATTTCTACTCATTTTAAAAAATTCTAAATATAATAACTCGTTGGAAGGGTCTTTAAGAGATTAAAAAATAGTCCCTTAGCACCATGTCTTTGAAACATTATACTTAAGGATGGACGATAGTTTTAACCCAAAATTTCTCTCTAAAGGCCTTCAAAAATGAAATTTAATGAAATATAGAAACATACTGAAATATATATTTTTATTTTTCTCATCTCTACTTAATCTGTCACTTTTTCATTGCCTTAGATCATCTTCAAACTACTCTCGATGAAGGTTGCGGTAAATAGTTCATCTACTACTTTAGGTGACTCACAGGGGATCTTGGTCTACTAAGAAAGAACCTTAGAACCTTTGGTTTCATAGATTAGGATTCCTTATCCATTAGGCACAGAATGAAAAGGAAGCCACAATAAATAGAATAGCCACAAAACAAGAGAAAACACAAAAACTTGTGTAAGCATGCACTTGGAGGAAATTTGGAAAGTAATACGTGCATTCCCTTAATGAGAATGCAACATGTGCAACAAAAATCTTGGAAAATAGGAAAACAACTATGTACAGAGATTTACTTTGAAATGATGATAAACAAAGCAATTGATTGGCTTGTTGAAATAGTTTCTCATCCTAACTAGCTTCTAATCTTTCACATTCTTCTAGACAACTAGCCAAAAAAGAATATTTGAAAGGCATGCAACATGCTGGAATGCCTTACAAAGATTGAGAACAAAAATGATCACCCATTTTTGAAAGTTTCTTTCATGAAATAAATGCGCAAACAAAACATGCTCTCCTTGATGCTCATTTTCATGCTCAGAGGGAAGCATGACAAGGGGTGAATTGTAGATTTGAGCTAGATGTCTTATGGAACATCCTTTTTAATTCCCTTTTTCCTTGATCTCTTGCTAGCCAACATGGGATGGCTCTGATTGCTTCTTTACTAGTATGGAGATCTCTTTTTTTCAGCCCATGATTTTCTAATTTTGAAGCCACCAATCCATAGTCAACAAATGAGAAGATGACGTCAAACTCATCTAGAAAACTATCTTCCTCATAAATATCCTCTATGATTCCTTCCAAGCCATAAAATACCTTAATATTATAGAAATCCTTGTGACAACTTGGAGAAACAACAAGCTCCTTCTCTTGAACTACTTTCTCTGTTGTGATATCATGTGTAAGTTTAGGAACAACCTTATGCACACCATTCTACTTATGTTCAAGGAAAAAGGGTGTCCTTAAGACCATTCTACTCATCGTCCATATCAAAAAAATGGAAGCTCTTCAAACAAGAGGATTTTACCTTCCAATTATCCTTTGTTTGTAGAAAGGTTTTTTGAAGTACAACCTTCTTCTTCTTCTTCTTCTTCTTCTTCTTCTTCTTCTTCTTCTTCTTCTTCTCTTTTTTTCAGCCCATGGTTTTCTAATTTTGAAGCCACCAATCCATAGTCAACAAATGAGAATATGGTGTCAAACTCATCCAAAAAACTATCTTACTCATCAATATCCTCTATGATTCCTTCCAAGCCATAAAATACCTTAATATCATAGAAATCCTTGTGACAACTTGGAGAAACAACAAGCTCCTTCTCTTAAACTACTTTCTCTATTGTGATATCATGTGTAAGTTTAGGAACAACCTTATGCACACCATTCTACTTATGTTCAAGGAAAAGGGTGTCCTTAAGACCATTCTACTCATCCTCCATATCAAAAAAATGGAAGCTTTTCAAACAAGAGGACTTTACCTTCCAATTATCCTTTGTTTGTAGAAATCTTTTTTGAAGTACAACCTCCTCCTCCTCCTCCTCCTCCTCCTCCTCCTCCTCCTCCTCCTCCACTTCTACTTCTTCTTCTTCTTCTTCTTCTACCTCTACTTTTTTTTGTTGAAGATGAGCCTGTTGGAATTGGTTCATGATGATGTTGTTGGCATTCATGTTTTGTCACTGATGTCAACATATGTTTCTATGGAGGTAGAATAGACTGGTTACTATTGTTGCTTGTTGACTGATCGAGGTGTACGGGTACTGTACAGTTGATATAGAATGAAATAATATGATGACATGTACATGGATGTGTGGTGATATTATTTCAAAGGTTGCACAACTTTATAATATCTATTAGATGAGTTATAGATGTTTTAGTGAAGACTGGGTACTGGATGATGACAGTGATCTTTGACAGAGTTAGTCTCTATGTTTTGAGTATAATTTATGAGCGATGAGGATTTAGATTACGCGAGCTTTGGGGATGGCAGAAGACATGTTAAGGAATTTTTTTTCATGTTTCACAAGTTGTATGACTGTTGGTGACATCAGTTGTGGCATGTATTCTGGAGGAGACCTATTTGGGACCGATTTTAAAGATGTAGTGTGTATTATAGATTGCGAGTGTGTATTATGGATCTTGGATTATATATGATGAATTGTAATTGATGTTTACTTATTATAGATACCGAGTGTATCTTAGCAAGGGGTTAAATAATTATTTGCATATTGGTAAAGCCTAATTGGCTGACCTAATCAATTATTGTAATATGGTATATATGAGAGATTTTTTATTTTGAAAAGAGTATATAAGATGTGAATGTGATTGAAGATAGAGACAATGAAGTGTGGAAGCTGTGAGCTTGTTTGTCTACTGGATGTAGAGAAGAGGTTTTAATTATGTTACTTCATTGGAACTGACCAAGCAAAGACAAAAATGCTATCAAACAGTTCACTGGATTGTATAGTTCCTATATACACTTGTATTTAAGATTGTAAATCCTAAGGGTGGCTTTAACCTTCTTTAGGTAGTGTGCCAGGGCAGTGAGCCCACTATTACTCTTGAATCCTAACAAGGTTTTTCCTTTAACAAGAACTATGTAGTACAATGCATCAATAAGATTCTAATATGGCTAAGTCTTTTAAGAGGGATACTATACTCTCAGTACATTATTTGTGGGTGCTAATTCCCACCGGTGTTTTACCTTTAACAGGGATTCCTCGATAATAAAGGATTGTGTTATTATGTTGGCATTTACTATGTTATCATTTGGATTAAAGTTTTTTTTATAAAGTTTAATGCTTAATAATTTGTCTCACAACTGATTCACCCCCCCCTCAGTTGTGTTGTTGGACTATTATTCCTAACAATTGGTATTAGATAAAATGGTCCTTAGAGAGAAAGTTTAACAGCTTGAGAATCCTGAAGATGGCATACTATAGGAGGGACAGTCTGAAGTTTGATCCTGAAAACATTGACAGTTGGAAGAACAAGATGAGAACACATTTGCTATGCTTGAGAATCGACTCCTAGATGATAACAAAGAATAATGTACATATGAAGGGTGGGGGTGAACTAGATAAGGATATTGATGATGAAAAGAAGGTATTCTCATACAACATGGTCTCAAGAGAAGCATTGATTAGTGCACTTGCTGAAGGTGAATTCATAGAGGTTAAAGATTTGGATTCTGCACATGACATTTGGACAAGATTGGAAGCACTCTATGAAGGAGACAAGTTTACAAAGAAGGCAAAGTTGAAGAACTAGAAGACAAAGATGGAAATGTTTAAAATGAGAGATGATGAGAATATTAGAGCATATGCACAGAGAACTACTGGATTTTTTATTGGCATTAGGAACTCTAGAGAAAATTACAGTGAGGAGGAAGTGATTGCAAAAATTATTAGAACCCTGACACCTAAATTTCTTTGTGTATCATAGGAAATAGATCAAAGCAACAACTATCAAGAGACTCAGACAACAGCAAGATAAATCTTAAACATGGTGAAACAACATTTGATCACTGCTAAATAAATGATTTTTGGATTTTTGAAGGAGGCTTTCAAGAACAAATGTGCGACATTCTAACTATTTTTCCTTGTTTCGAGTACTAGAAAATATAATACTAAAATTCCCTTCCAAAGCTTACAACAAAAATTGCGAGTTGCAAAAGATCATTTGGATCACCAATTTGTACACATCCCGTGGTTAGCATCTTCTTTTCTAGACATGTTTGTCTACTTTCCCTCTTTCTACTCTCTACATCCTTTATTATTCCTCGACACAAAAAGGCTCACACAATTAAATCCAAGAAGTATTCACGCTCATTCCATGACTCACATTACTTCAATAGATTTGATGAATCAATTCATGCTTAAAAATATTTATGATGCTTCTAATTTTGGATGAAGTTAAAAAAACACGATGAATTGAATCAATTGTCTTTGTATCTTGGAGACTTTGAAAACTGCTAATAAAAACAAAGATTTACCTGTGCCTAAACATGATTGACAAAATTAGATAGATACATCATTGTATTTTTTTTCTATTGAAACTAATATATGGATAGATTTTTTGGTATTAATTAATTGTTGTTGAATTTGATTCTCGTTGCATTTTTCACATCAACTAATTTTGGCATTCAAATTTATGTTCCTGTCTGTTGTTTGTCATAAATGAATATGTCCACTATTTTTTTCATTAGTCCCTATATTGAACTATGGATGGAAAATCTACAATTAGCCTAAATTTTGTGTAGGAAATTTGAACATAGATGTGGTATAAGCATAGTGATTTTTAGTTAACAACATCTGCAACATTCAATTGTGGGGTTTCTAGAGTTTGCTTGCTCACACTGATCACACACCGCATAGAACACATGTGATTGACGTCGATAAGTGAAATGATGTGAATAGTGGACATTAAAAAAAACAAATGTATGGCCTAGATGATTTCAATCATCTTTTAGGGTTTGAGGATGGTTTTCAACCATTGATTGCAAATATCAAGTCATCCTTTTCAGAATTGAAACGCCTTCAGCATAAAAATGCAAAATAATGCAGGTGTGCGAGGATTTAATTAAAATATAGGGGAAAGGAACCAATAGTGAATCAGGGTCTAATAACCATTCCTATAGTGACCCCCCAAAAATAAATAACCCCGCGTAGCAATACATACACATAATTAACCCCCTAAAAAATAATTTGACCCCCAATACATGTTTAATCATGCATAAATAGTTGATAAAAAAATTTAAAAAATTGAACCACAACTGGTCGTCATTCAATTAACATGCATCCAAAGTTGCACAAATAAAGTCACTTTATTATTATTTTTAAATGTATATGTTTAAAAAAAACCACTGTATGCAAGTGGTTCCAAAGTACAAATCAAATCAAATTACAAATACAAGTGAGCACTTATTGGTCCTTCAATTGACAATTTCAAAATCATAAATGAACTTGATGGGCTATATTGTGCACTTTCTCACAAAATTACTTGCACTTGTAAGTGCATTAACTCCAACTGCTAATAGTACCTACATTGTCAACAACTGGTATAAGGCTCCCCAATAGACCAAAAAAACATGACAACAAATCCACACATTTGAAAATTAAATTGGATATGCAAGTATGAAAGGACCAAATGAATGCAAGCAATAAGAATTCAACCTGCGCTGCACATCTACTAATTGAGTATGATATGACTAAATTGAGGTGCAAGGAACCTCAATTCAGCTTGTGTTTCCCATCTCCTAATTAAGTCTAAAATGACTGATTGTTTCTCACCAATATTCAAATTTCAAATTCAATGTGTCAAGGACTTATCCAATTTATAAATTCATTGAATTTTCCAATTTCGTTTACATTACTCTGCTTTGTCTGAATATTCTCTACATAATTCAGAGGAGGAGGGAGACTTTTATGCAAGTTTGTCTTCATTGAGATCTTGTCCAAGATAGTACAGTTAACTAAAAAGTTTCCTATTATATTGTATGCTTTAGTAAATTTATTGTTATGTTTATTAGTCATGGATATTGTTTACAATGCTTATAAGTATTTGCACCTATTATTAGTTTACTATTGTACGCATCAGTAAATTTATGAACATTTTCATTACTCATTGATATTGTTTACTACCTGTTAGCCCCCCATTAGCGCGTAAAATTTGAGTCATCTAAATTCTTGTCAAGTTCAATTATCCTTGGTTCTCTTGGTTTGTGATCTTCAATAATCCTCAGTTCAACCAAAAATCATTTGTTTCAAGTCGTTTTAGGTCCTTGTCAATATTTTTCCCTTTCCCTCTGAATTCCTTGAACTTGTTGATCCTCGATGAACAAATTTCAAGGGAGTTCAAGTATGTTCAACACTCCCAAGCCATGTTTGACTCTTTTTAACTAACAATTTATCTAAGTATTTTGCAGCTATTGAAAGAAAGGAATTTTGAACACGCGAGAGAACAAGGCATAAAATTTATATGTGTTGAACCATTTTGAACTTTGTTCAAATTAGTTCAATGGTGTTCAATTGGTACATTTGAGTTTAGAATAGAATCTTCTCCCAGGTTTAATCCCTGAACCTCTTGAATAGAGATGAATTTTGTTCAAAGGGATTTAGACTCTCTGAAATGTATAGGGAATGATGCATGAAATGATGGTTAGTTAAAGCCAGATCATCCAAAGATCTTGTCATAATTGGAAGTGATGTCATAGCACCATCAAATGAAAAGGGTAATTATGAAAAATCAAGCTTCATGTAAGTTGGAACTTGCATGCATTAAATACTCTCGTGCGGATGTCAAATCCTTGTCAAGTTGCATTATGTAACATAATGTCATATTTCGCTCCTCAACGTTTAAAACAGAATTCGTAATTTTTTTATATCGTTCATCTTGGTTATTTTAAGAAGTTGGAGTAGCATAACAAGTTTTAACAGTGGTGAAGTTGGTTTGCAACTTTAAGGTGAGTTCTTTTCCGCTTCTATTTGAATTTGTGAAGCTGCGAGTTTATCTTGCCCACTGGTGCTGTGGATTTTTCACTTAGTAAATCATGAAGTCGACCATGCATCTTTTTAGAAATGTTTTTATCTTAGCATGTGAAGGTCCAATTATTAGTGATACTAATTTATGTGGTAGATTTAGAAGAATTGAAGGAAAGATTGTCCAATAATGTGGGTGAACCCTACATTGTTGAAATTTTGAGCAGTGGCTTGCTAGAGATGACAAATTTCCCACATGCAACTCCTTGTCCTGAGTTGGTTAGGGAATGTATAGAAAGATATGACCCTATCTTAGAGACTATTAAGAGAAGAAATGACGAAACCCTTATGGCCATATATAGGGAGATGATTGCATCAGTCTTTAAGATCTTGGGAGATAGTTTTGTAGACTTCTCCCCCACCCAAGCCATTATGAAATTCAATGAAGATAGAGGAAGGCACATAAATAATGTAGCTAAATACTGGTTGTTAAAACCCCAAAAGGGCGGTTCTAGGTTGCCTAAAAATCCCAATAAAGAGCATATGAAATCTCATGTACATGATATCATGCTCCTGCTTCATAGACCTAGAGGTTCAGCCAAGGCATATGACTTTGGTCAATGGATTTACTATTATGTGCAAATTATATTGGATGGGAAGCAACAATTAGACTGGAGTGAGTTTATTGCAGACTATATGAGAGAACAACTTAACATGGAGCAAACTTATGGGCATAATTTCTTTATGTCTTCTTATTTAATTCATTGTCTTGCTTGTGTTGGGGAAATAAAGGGCCTTCCGCATGAACCATCTATGGAAGATATCACTATATATGATTATTATCCTCTTTTGCAGAAGGAAAAGGTTTTGCAGGATTTTAAGAAAGTTCATGATGTTTTTCTGGGGAAGCTTTGTTTTGAATTGTATGACATGGGAAGTAAAAGATTTTCTAAGGATGCCCAAGCTTTGGTCAAGAGGTTTGGAAATTTTTACATTCAGTTCCCTCATTTCAGCTACATTAGAATTGGTGGTTTTGAAGAAGAACCTATCAAAATTTAAAGGTTCTATTCAGATTGTTTTGTTATAGTAGAAATCGGTCAATAGTTTTTTAGTAGTGGTAAAAAAATTTCAACCAAAAGAAAAGTGGGAAGAGCTCTTTTCTATCGAATTAGGAATCCTACAGTATGGTTCAATGTCAGACAAATTAAGCGTTGGAAGTAATCTGCAGAGCTTTAATTTTCAATATTACATTGAAAGGAAAATCTATGACAGTAAAGGCTTTGCAAAGAGCCTAGGTTCAAGAGCTCACTCACCTGTTCCACAATTAGAAGATTTCTGGGAAGATTGTTGAGATGAAGCAGAGGTAATAAGAAGAGGGTACTCAAGGATACTATTTTCTCAAATTGACACCTTGCAAATCAAAATAAATATTGAAGGTTTAGTAGATGACAATTCTGACCTATTGGAACCAAGATTCTCATAATCAGATGAAACAAAGGAAGTAGAAATACATTGGGATAAGAAGGAGGAAGAGAATATTCATGAAAGAACCAGGGGAGTTCTAAAACTTATAGAGAACTGGATTAAGAAAAAAAAAATGATGAAGCCTCATGGGACCAACTTTGTCAATAATAAAAAGACCCTTTTGAGGTCACCCCAAATTATTTTTGACTCCTCTTGTACCATTGATGATGTAGGTAAAGGAGGAAAATCCTCAGGTCATAAGTCCTCAACTGGTCCAACTCCTACTCTACCTGTTCCCAGGTTCATGAGGTCACAAAGAAGATCCCAGTTGAAAAAGAAGATGGACAACGACACATCAGTGCTTGTTGACCTTGAGAAGGAAAAAGGAGAACAAAATATCAAGATCCTGGAGGTTGAAGAGATGAACACAACTATTTTTCAACTCGGGAGCTTGGACACAAAGCCGTTGAACACTCCTACCAATGGAGTGGAGGATAAGTCTGCACCAAGTTCAACCCCCAAGTGGTTAACTATTGGTATCAGTAAGAAACACAGTCTAGTTCCTACATCCCTCCTGATCAAGGATATGGTCGCCAAGTACACAGATAAGATACCTAAACCTCAGAAGGAAAAAACTAAGGATAGACTTATAACTGACGCAAAAAATGGCATGTGGATGGCCAAAATCACAGCTTACAAGATGAAAGATGAAGACAAAGAGCCTTCTATTGAGGACTTTGAAATCACAAATGTGCAGTTAGGAACCATGAATAGAGAAACCGACAATCACCTTTTCAAACAATCTGCTCAAGAAATACTCACCCAATCTAAGAAGGATGCCAGAGAGAAGAAAGAACTAAAGCAGACTGTCAGAATCTTGATAGAGTTCATTGATAACTTTAATTATTTTAGCACTTCCAATGGCTCAAGCCCTGCATAATTTTGTTCCTCAATCTCCCAAAAATAAGAAACTCATGAGCCAAATCCAATGGGGAAAATCATTGGTAATTGTGATAGATGATTGGATTGGCAATGTTATAAAAAATGGATACAAGTACATCAAGGATTCAAGGAATTTACACCTTGATGCACAAGCCCTAATTGGGGAAATTCAAACTTAGAATCTACACTGGGAGACAAAAGAGAATAAATGGGGAGTCTTGTTG
>MU215122.1:314168-327937 GCA_018584345.1 Thuja plicata
AAGAGGTAGTAAATAATATAAATTTTCTTAGTAAACAAACCAGAATATTCTCAACTCATGATGATAAACTAGAAGTAAATGGATAGGCCTCAAATATACCATTAATAAATTCAAAGACAAAAAATAAGGTGGAAAATTTGAGATTAGAATGTATATGAAAATTCATAGAAACACAGTTTAGTTCCTACATCCCTCCTGATCAAGGATATGGTCGCCAAGTACACAGATAAGACACCTAAACCTCAGAAGGAAAAAAATAAGGATAGACTTATAACTGACGCAAAAAATGGCATGTGGATGGCCGAAATCACAGCTTACAAGATGAAAGATGAAGACAAAGAGCCTTCTATTGAGGACTTTGAAATCACAAATGTGCAGTTAGGAACCATGAATAGAGAAACCAACAATCACCTTTTCAAACAATCTGCTCAAGAAATACTCACCCAATCTAAGAAGGATTCCAGAGAGAAGAAAGAACTAAAGCAAACTGTCAGAATCTTGGTAGAGTTCATTGATAACTTTAATTATTTTAGCACTTCCAATGGCTCAAGCCCTGCATAATTTTGTTCCTCAATCTCCCAAAAATAAGAAACTGCTGAGCCAAATCCAATGGGGCAAATCATTGGTAATTGTGATAGATGACTGGATTGGCAATGTTACAAAAAATGGATACAAGTACATCAAGGATTCAAGGAATTTACACCTTGATGCACAAGCCCTAATTGGGGAAATTCAAACTTAGAATCTACACTGGGAGACAAAAGAGAATAAAT
Organism: Thuja plicata; assembly: GCA_018584345.1. Taxonomy (NCBI): domain Eukaryota; kingdom Viridiplantae; phylum Streptophyta; class Pinopsida; order Cupressales; family Cupressaceae; genus Thuja; species Thuja plicata. Next base: position 314,942 of record MU215122.1, read on the forward strand.
GGGGAGTCTTGTTGAAGAAAATGATTGCAATAGAGAAATATGGAACTCTCAAGTTCCTAGTAGAGCAGTCACTCAAGTTGATGGCACATGAGTGTCAGTTTTTCATTCTAAAGAAGACCGTTCAATGGAGAATGTTCGTCCTTACAACTATAGTGGAAGATATGAAGGGCTGGGATTACAAACTTGGTGACATACAAGGAAACTGGGAACAAAGTTGCGAATCTAACTTTTGATTGGCAACCAAGTCTTTGCGGGCTAAAGACAGAAGAAGCCATCAAAACATTCAAGACAATCACGGACTCATGGAAGAATAAAGAATATTTTACTACAGCAGACATAATGCATTTGGCCTAGATTGAATCAATGATGTAACTGAGTTGATATCAGATGCCTAAATATACCGAGAAAGTACTAAAACTGAAATGGGAGAAAGAAGTTATCGTGACCAAGATCATCACTTTAAAGAATCCAAACACGAACATGGTGCAAGAACTAATCACCGGACATGCCGCCTGGAAAAGCGGCCACAAACTTGACGAGGAGGATGATGTGTAACTTGCTACTAGGGCTATTGGTTTTTCTTTAAAAATTTATTTCATGTTTTAAACTTGCTAAAGGATGTGTTTCCTAAAACTTTGTTAAACCTAATTAACTGTTTTAGGGAGGTTAGGTTTTCATGGAGACCTCCCTTGTTTTTCGGTTGAGCATCTATTTAGTAGCATAGAAAAACTATGAACAGGGTTCTAACATTTGCTAGAATTAGATAAGATTTTTTTTTATTACTAGTTATTTTTCTGTAAGGAAAGTTTCTGAAGATACAGTTTGAGAAGAAGAAAACTAAAATTTTGATGTCTTTGCTACATTAAAAGGATATGGTGTTTCAGAATTTGAATCTTTGTGTTCAAATTTCATGGAATGGTATTTCTTTGAGAATATCATTTCTTGTGGAACATAATCTTACAGTTTCCTTTTGATTGAATCCGTGTTTCTGGGAATCATCTTTCTTTTGCATTAGATATTTTGTGTTAGGGTCAATTAATGGGAACTTTGATTTTCTAATATTCTATCTTTGGAGTTTAAATTTACTGCTTTCAATAAAGAACTTTGTTTCTTTGTTTGATTGATGTTTCTCTATAAATTGGTTGATAATTATAGGAAACTTTGAGTTCATATCTTTGATATTTGGAAACGATCCTGTATGTGCCTCCCATCTAGGAATGGATAGGCACCCTTAAGTGCTTTAAGGTTAAAAGTGCATACTGTATAATCAAATAGATCTTTCATTGAATATCTATTGAAGGGCATTGTACCTTGTAAAATAAATCAGAGGGAAGGGAGCTATACGCTTACCCAAATGTTGTGTGAAGAAATTGTCTTCTAAGAGGGTAATAGAGTAGTTTATTAAATTAAAGAAAGAAGGCAAAATCTTTTCGCTAATAGATTTTTGGTGACTCTACTGGGGAGTCTGATACTAAGTAGATCAGTGTGTGATATTTTATATATGAATGAATAAGTCATGGTGTTTCCTATTGTCGTGATACCTGGTCAAGAGGAAAGTCCCCCAGTCTTGCAGCCTGATTTATTTTTCTTAGCTACCCAAGAAGACATTATTGCACGTCTTAATGCTTTAACCTGGAAATCAAGAACGAGTAACCAATAGTACCAGCAAGTTTGGCTAGTAATAGAAGAAGAGGAGATTGGTGAATGGTTGAGAGGACTTCATGTAGCCCAAGAAGTTGTAGTAGTGGATAGGGCAGCCCAAAGACCTTAAAGTCAAAATACTGGATTCACGACCCTATACTAGACTTCAGAGGAGGGAGGGAATTTTTGATACCTTCTACAAAGAATTAAAAAATCTTCAGTTCCCCACTACTTATACCCCAAAGAAAAAATCAAAGAGTAGACCCCGTTCTTCACCTAAAGCTTCTCTGAACACTTCTTTCTCTTCCCATTCTTGGTAGGCTTTGACTTTGTCTGGAATTAAAGCTCCTCCTCTTATAAAAATCTTCCCTACAATAGTTATGGCACAACCATGGGGTGTTGCGGTGGGCCCTCTTGCTCTTACTGCCCATCATGCCCTTCCAAAAGGTGCTAAAGATGTTCTTCCTAAGTTTTCAGGAGATGGAAAAATGTCAGTGGAAGAACACTTCAACTCTTTCAATGTAGCCACAAGAATTCTAGTTGTTCAACATGAAGATGTAGCAGTTAGACTGTTTGTACAAACCTTGACTAAAGGGAAACATAATGGTTTAGTAATCTACCTACTAGGTCAATAATTAATTGGCATAACATGAAGAATGCTTTTAAAAATTGTTTTAAATGTGCTGATGATGAACATTCCTTGCTTGCATAGTTGACCCAAATGAAGAAGGAGATACACGAGTCTATGCGGGACTATGCAGAAAAGTTTAATAAAGTCATACACAAGATTCCTATAGCTAAACGCCCAACTCCTAAAAATAAAAAAAAGGTTTCTTTTTGAACTCGATGCCTCCTAACATAGGTTTTCCCCTATGAAGGAGTAGGTCAGCTGATTTGAATGTAGCCCAAACTTTGGCTATAGAATTGGAGGATGACATGATAACAACCGGGAAATGGCGGAAAGATGTACATACTTCACACCCTCAGGCCTCAACCTCATCATTAGATCTTGTGGTACATAGGCTAGTAAATGATATGGTCACTTTGAAAAGACAAATGCCCAAGTCTGGAGGTTTATACCAACAACCTTATCAAGATATTGGTAGAAAAAATTTCAATCTATATAATCCTAGGAAGACATTACAGATTCCTGCACTTCAAACAAGACTTCAGCTAGAAGGTCCTTTTAGAAAGAGTATTGTGTGTTCTTTTCATCTTATAGTAGACCATGATGATGATTCCTTCCCAAATATGATAAGGCACATTCAAATGAAAACCACTAAGGATGAACTTGGAGAGTTCACTTGTATGGTCAGAAAATGGAAGCACTTCCATTATAGATGTGTTTAGCCTTCTGAGTAAGTGGTTTGGGGTCATGAAAAGCACCTTGAATGGGTTCCTGATCTTGACATGGCTTCCCCCCTATTCTGTCCCTTTTTCCACTCCTGTTTAGCTTGATTTCTGCATTCTGAACTGCAGACTGGTGATTCTGGACTTCAGGGTCAGGGTCGACCTTTTAGGTCTATGTCGACCTCAACCTTGACCTAGCTTAGGGTTGACCTTGACCTTGACCTAGGTCAAGGTTGAACTTGACCTTGACCCAAGGTTTAGATCCTGGGGTCGCACATTTTTTGGAGGTCGGCCTTTGCAAAAAGTATTTCCCGCTTCCGAGTCGGCTGTTTCGGGTTCCAAAGTGTCGATTCCTAAATTATATTTAATATCAGTCCTCTCCTAGGGGTAAAGGCTTTAATGGGAATTTAATCCTCCTATGTAGGCCTCCTTAGAAGATTGTGCCCTAATTTCATATAAAAGGGAGCCTTCTCCTCTCATTTTCTCTAAGTCCTCTATTGAAGCATTACGAACGATAACCATCATCAAGAAAACTATCTTCAAGGGTGATTCAAGAAAGCTAAGAAGAAATATTTCAAAGAAAGCATTCATCCATTCAAGTATCCATTTTCATGAAGGAGATCCATTGGGGGCCATTGAAGGAGTTAAGCTACATAGTGCCCTTTTAGTGATCTCTCCATCCACCTTCTTTCAAGCCTATTCCAAATTCAAGAACCCATTCAAGACTTTGTGTTGGAGATCTACAAAACAAGAGATTGAAGACATCCTACCTTTCTACATTCCACATTTTTTGGCATACTTGTGGATTCAAGGATTCAAATCTGCCACAAGGACATTTTCAAGCAAGGTGAATTTATGCATTTACTTTGTCTATTTCTGCAATTTCAATTATATATATATTTGAGGTTAATTCCAAAACTAGGGTTTGACCAAGGAAAACCCCTCTCCCACAACAAAAAACCCCTTTTTCTTCCAGGTACAGGTTCAGAACAGTTGATTTGAGACCAGATTTGGATACCCTTTTTGGCTTTCTTTTGGACGGCGTGAACAAATTTTCTGTCAGATCTGTGCAGGTCAAAGTCAACATTATTGGGTCAGGGTTGACATTTGTGGGTCAAGGTTGACCTTTTTCATAAGATGACATCAGAATGGAAAAATATTTCTGGGTTTTGTTTGTCTCTGCATTCCATTTTGGGATCAACTGTCGGTTTTTCTAGAAACAATCTACAGACCTCATAAAACAACATTCTTTGATCTGCAATATTTCAAGGTTAGTGCATTTCTCCTATTTCTTCAATTACTGTCATATATCATTTCTATACATATAATTAAGAGAATTTAAGGTATCTCTCTTGTTATTCTCCTTTCCAAATAGTTGATTCATTTGGGCATTAACCCTTCTCTTGGGTTGATCAACTTGGATCTTCCATTTGTGCATTTGGGAATAATAGACAAACATCTTATCTTCTCCCTAATCACAATTACAATATACAATCAATACAATTCAATATAAAGTAAAGTAAAGTAAATCAACATACTCTAAACAACAATTAACAATCAAACCACATCACACACAATTTCATCCTTTACATCACTGAAGAAGAAAGGATTCAAGAAATACCTGGCGACTTTGGTATTTATTACCTTGAGTATGAGCCCATCTCGAAAAGGGGTAGTGAAATTTTAGTAACCCTTGAAGATCCTTCCTGTGCTATTCTCATGAGAAATCAGAGAAAATCCAAACTGGCATTCGGAGCTGCTTCAACCACCATCCCTCAGAAGAGTAAAGATCTTGTCTCTGGTACTTCTTTCTCTAACATGAAAGCTCAAAAGGTCAATATTCTACAAAGAGGTGACACAGGTAATTCTTCTACTACTTTTGATATAGCAAATTTCTGTAAATCCTCCACAATTCAGATATCAGCTGCTGAATATTTGAAATTTAAGCCAAAGGAACTTGATAAGTTGGTTGAATATGTTAAACGTGATCAAGCCCAAAAATCTTCTCTTGACCAATATTTAGTAGATAAAAAATTACCCCCGGTATCCCCTATTTCTCCCACACTTGAAAATAACCAAGAAAATAAAATGTCAAAACCCAATCCATTTTATATTTCATTGCTTTTGAATGGTCAAAGGTTGAGTAATTGTATCATAGACTCAGGGGCTTCCGACAATATCATGCTGTCATCGGTAGCTAAAGCCTTAGGTATGATCCTCACAAAAAAATTTGGAAGGTGCTACTCCATGGACAGAAAACAAGTTCCTCTATTAGGACAGGTGAAGGATACTCAAGCTGTTCTTGCAACATGTCCTGATAAAAGGGTCAAGCTGACTATTTTGGTTGTAGATATTCCAGCTAGCTACAAGATGTTATTAAGCAGAAATTTTTGTAAGGATATGAGTGGAGAGATTAAGATGGATTGGTCCAAAGCTATTATTCCCGTTAAGAAGACATTTTAATTGTAGCCTAAAGAAAAGAACAACTATACTATTTTTCCCTCGGACTACCCTATAGCTCAGATCTTGTTCCATGAGTGTGAGTTTGGTAACTATGTTATTCTCCTTGATGAAAATCCTTCTTCTTTAGAAGATACATCTGAAAATCAGAGTCATTTGTGGGATATGGAATTCGATGGAAGTTGTTCAAATTTAGGCCTAGGTGCTGGTGTTGTTCTCATGTCTCCAGATGGAAAATTCTTCCCCTTTTCTTACAAGTTAGATTTCAAGAATACGAACAATACAACTGAATATAAAGCTTTTCTCCTCACGCTACAGGAAGCAAAATCTATGGACATAAAACTATTGAAAGTAAGGGGAGATGCTAAATTAATTGTTAAGTAGGTAAGAGGTATGTTTTTCTATGAAAAATGAATGTCTAAAACATTACCGTAATTTAGTCTGGGATGAGATTGAATCTTTTGATGCTTTCTCTATTGAAGCAATTCCTGGGAGTCTGAACTCAAGAGATGACTCACTATTGGTGTCAGCGTCTCTGTTATTGCCATATCACAACTTCAAGATGGACACATACAGAGTATAGATGATTTATAGACCCTCTGTTTCAGACAATGATGAACACTTCCAGGTTTTTGAGGGAGATTCACAGATTAAGGAATTTTTAACATGTGCTGAAACATTTGCCTTCGTGTACTTTGAAGTATCCCTAAATGAATGTAAAGAGAATTGTTTTGATTCAGACACTAGTGATGGGAAATAAAATCTTTATAAAATTATCAATATGTGATATTATACATTATGATAAGTGATAATCATAAAATTAACAATTTTCTTATTAAATATTATACAGAACTTCTGTTAGTTAATACTGTAATCACATTTTCGTATATGTTTGAAAAATAAATTATATTTATTTCCTTTTATATAATAAAAATCTATTCTATAAAATACTAATTTTTTGTTTCAATATATCTTCGTCACATCTTTTCCTCTTCCATCTTGCTTTAAATTCTTCAGGGTACCATTCGAAAGGAGGTGAGTCTATTTAACAGTCCAAAAGTTGTGCTTTGGTGGGCATAAAAGCATAATGTCGCCCATTAATGCATTCGAAGTGATGAATTAAATTGAGACTGATGAGATATAAATGGCTTTCTACCAATTAGTCGAAATGTTGAATGGGATGTGTTGAATGACAAGCAGACTGAGGAGACATTGAGTTAGATATCTGTATCTATCTACTGCAATATGGATTAAAAACTAGCACTTTCACCCAAAGGAGGTGCAAGGAATATGCCGATAGGTGTTTGATTTAAAAGCATAAATGAAGATGTACATAATAAAAGGAAGTGTCACTAATATACTTCTTCTTTGGGAATATACATCCTCACGTGATCATTGAAATGAGAGGAGATTAGGCCTTTGGTATAATGGACATGAAGCATGCTTTCGAGTTTGTCTTGTTGATTAAGAAGAACCTATACAACAATTCTTGATGGAAATCAAGGACTTCGAGCAATGAGATAGCTTGCTTCAAGAGCAATGAGATTACCTGCTTCAAATAATATTTTTGGTAATTGATTATATTGCAGAGTTTTGATTTTCCTTCTACAGATACTGTGGAATGTACCTATTGAAAAAGAATAAAAAGTAAAGCTAGTCATTGCCTTGATAATCAGAGAACCCAAATTCAAACAAGATTTTTTTTCTATTTGTAGAAGGGGATCCGAGTTTGATAGAAAAACATGTCTTAATCAATGTTCAATTTGCTGATTTGTAAAAACGTGGCACTTTAAAATAGCCATAACTTTTAGGTTCTTCAACCAAATTTTAAAAATCAATATGTTTTGGAAAGGTGGGAGGATGAAGAAAAATATTAGAAAGAAATCATTTCAAAAATCTCAACCATTTAAGAGCAATTTTATCTGCAATAAAACTCACTAACTAGTTTTGAAACAACATGATGGCCAAAAGGAACAATTATTATTTCTAAGTTAAATGAAGGCACAATGAATGACAAAGTTACATAGTCAAAATTGTTGTGTAAAACTTTAAATGCATCAACCAGTGGACAACAACGTCTAGGATAAATATTTATCATGTATACTTTGGTTGTCCAAGAATTTCCAATTATTTAATTCTAGTGCATATAACTCGCTAAATGGATGTAAAGCATAATTTTATTTTCCAGACTGTATATTTGAATACCTCTATGTTATATAATATTTCCTCTTAAATCTGCTCACATAGATATAGTGCCACAAAAATTTTCTTTTGTTTACATTCTAATGTCGCCAGATTTAGAAATATTAATATCTAATATTATATCAGATCATGTAGAAATATTTTCAAATTGTTAATGAGAATTCTTGAAAATATCATTAGTTGAGAGATAACTTTTCTGATTCAAAATAAATTTAAATGGTTAAACTTCATGTATAGATTTTTGCAAATGGTTAACTAATGAAAATATCATTAGTTGAGAGATAACTTTTCTGATTCAATAAGTTTAAATGGTTGAACTTCATGTTGTAGATATTTAAATATATTATTTTTTGGGTTGATTTGGGAATGTGGTATTGAAGGCATGGAGTCCGTCGTTAGAGAAGGAGTAGTGATGAAACTCATAGCTATTGCTCCCATCACCAAATCAATGTGCCCACAATTTTAGATTGGTTGTTGGCATGTTTAATGTCTACTTTCTCTAATCTAGAGAGCAAGAAAAGTACCAAATATACCACAAAAAAATAGGGAAATTCAACAAAATGATATGGCACAATAGGGTATTCAATTACTGACCCCAAACCCAAGTCATGCCAAAAATGATTGCAGGCGACAAGTTTTCTATGGAAATAATAAATGCATAAGATGTTTCAGTCAACCTCATTAACTGCAATGCTTGAAATGCTGAAACTCTTTCATGGCAACCCAAAAAATAAATAAATACATAAAATGAAAAGAACCCATTTTGGTTAAGTTAACAAGTAATTCTCATCTTGAATAAACTCACCTGGTGAGAGATATCGTAAACACCTAAGCTTACAGGCTTGAACTCACCTTAAACCATTTTTCCTTGTATAAGAAAACCCAAAAATGCTTAGAGGAATAAGTAGAAATGAATCACAAATCTATATTATAGTTATTCTACTTGTCTAGAAAGAATACAATGGGGCATAATATAAATCCCCTGAGACCATATGCGACCACACCAAGAGGTATAAGGTTTTTTCCCTTTGTTTTTTCCTTCTCAGAAGAACGACAATCAAGCCATAAGAAGTGAGACTTGAATGCCCACTGCTAGTTTGTATCAAGGCCATGAACTAGTAATCTCCCAGCATAGGGAAAATAGGCAAAAATGGTGACACATAGAGCTTGACCTTGAACTTGGCCTCATCACTCTTAGGATCCACCTTATATGCATTGGTCTCGATAGAACCCTTCATCCCATTGCTCCATTGCCCCATGTCTCGTTGAGGACATGAACAATATTGTTTGGGTTAAGGGTATATGTTGCCTGTGTATTCACATCATTCTTGAGTTGAAAGCACAATAGAATGAAGTTGATCTCATACCAGCATCCCATGTACCTTGCCAGATATAACCCCTTAACTACTTCAAGATCAATTTTTCTTCCCATTATTTTCTTCAATTTGCAATACAAATTGTTTATGCTTCCTGCAAAATTCCAACACAAAATGTTATCTGCCAAACAGTGAATAAAGTTGGATATATCTTTTTAAATAGCATTTTAGTTTGCTATATAGCAAACTAAAACGTTATGCCTAACATGTATGTGTACATACCATCCATTGTACTTCCCTTCAGGTCTTTCAATACCTTCAGGTAGTCTCTGCAGTACCATCTTCCAGATAGTGAATAAAGTTGGATATATCTTTTTAATTTTTATTCTTAATGACTACAATTTGGGAGTATTAACATAGGTGTTATTATTAATGATGAATATATTTTTAAAAGTTTTATTTGTATTTACATATATTAAATAGAAAAGTTATCAAAGTATTATTGATTTATAGTTAAAAATTATAAGTAAAAAAAATAATTTTTTTAACATTTAGTTTTTTAATATAAATAAAATTTTATTTTAAATTTAATAATTTATTTTTATTTGAAATGTTCATATGAAAACATGGATATCTTATATTATTTTAACTATATTTTTAAGTAGATGTTTGTAGATTTAAGTATTTAGTGTTATGTAGATATTTATATCTTCTCTGTATTTTTAAACTCACTTTTTTTATAAGATTAATTTCATTTTATCTTCTTTAAAGTGTAAGGTTTACTTTCTTTTTTTCATTTCATTATTTGGTCAATTTATTTTTTATTTTTTAATAAATTATTGGTCTATTGTTTAGTTGAATGTATGTTTGGAATTTCTCGATTGAAAGTTCTATTTAGACATAAAACTAATATATGTTTCTTTTCTTTCATTTATTTTATATTAATTTGAGCTACACAAGCTTATTTGTTCAAGTTGAAATACAAATACATATCTCTTTTTTATTATGTCAATTTAAATTTTAATATTTCGTATATGCATATTTTATATGTATAGATATAAGAGGATTATTTTATTATTATTTTTTATTTTAATTTGTACATGGATTTTTTTATCATATGAATAAACAAAGCCACCATTACAATAAGAAAAATTATTTTGATATCAATTTGTCAAATTTAAATGTCAAGATAGATATTCATTGTACGATATCCACAATCAACATCACATGGATTATTAAAGCATTTTATAGTTTTGAAAGAAACAAGTTGGAAAGAACATACCGTAATTTGTCTTCTTAAATGCAATTGGTTGAGTATTTATTTTAGTTACATCATGTAGATAAATTAGCAATCTAATCAAACTAAATTAACAAATTAGAATTATTAAAATTGAAAATTGAAATATGTTGTATTTTAAGGATAACACATAGAAATTTAYCTAYGATAAAATTTGATGCAAATTGTAATTTACAATCTTTGATTCTAGTTTTCCTCCTAGTTTTTAGGACAAGGATAGKAGAACAAARGTACCGTATGTGGCTCAATAGATAAATATATAAGTAAAATAGTTATTTAAACCACCAAACAAAAAACTATAGTAAAATATCAACAATATTASTTTTTAACTTACAATTATTAATTATGATTAWTATAATATAATTATTGAATAATTTAAATCAATTATATAACTATAAAATAATAATATRAAAGAATAATACCTTAATAAMTTTTTTATTTAATAAATGTAAATACAAAWWWWTTTWAAAAAWWATATTCATTAATAATAAAATTTATGTTAATACTCCCAAAGTGAAGTGATGTATTCTTTAAGAATAAAATTTTAAAAAAATATATTCAACTTTATTCATTGTCACTTGCAAATGGTTTAAAAYGGTTTAAAAGGACAYGAACAACACATACAATGGACATAATTAATTAACTTGCTATAATCCCCMAKARAATTGGTTGGGAGAACTATCAYTATAATTAAATAAGAKTCCAATCCATGTCATATGTAATTCAATGTCTGCTATGATCTCAAAYAKGATGCCYCGTACTCCTTTCCCTTTGTGGGCGGCAACATATATAATAYAGTTGTCCTTCGCCCGTGACAGTATGGAGACTTAACGTGTATGAGGAGGAGTTTAAATTACAGCTAATGATGTGATCTAATTTGATGTTGATAGCCAGCCGCATGACCCTAAACCATTATCTGAAAACCATAAACTTTGGTCTTTAAACCATTTTTCAGTAGTGGTTTTGTGGTGTGAGTCAAATTCTGGTTGCAAACAACCTCAGAGGGGAAGCCTATCGGCTAATAAATTGACTTAAATAAAGAAGGTGAGCATTAAAAGTAGCTGACAAGATGTGATGAATGACAATGAGATGTTGATGAGAAATACAAAGCTTTATGCTCATCGCCAGCTGTTTGTTTCTTATCTTCTACTACCCTCACACAGATTCTTCTTACTCTCATAACACGCTATTCTATACTACGCACACTCCAAGATCTCTGGAATGAATCTTCACCTAAACTTTCAACTTCCTTGTTTCGCATTTAAATGTACTAGCTTTCTACCATTCATTAATAGTTGTTATTGCTCTATTTTTTATTGTGTACTTATGCATCAACATTTTGGATCAGGTTTTCTGAGCCATCATCGAGATAATAGAATGCTTAAGAAGGAAAAATATAGAAAGCTCTTCTAATATAATATTCAAATTACTTCCTATTCTAAAATGAATTATTTAAATTGAATTATTAGAGCTTGTGTGTGTCTAAGAGAGAACACGAGGAAGGGGATTGTGTTCGTACGTACATGTGATGAAGAAATAAAAATGTACGTATATTTTTTAAATAATTTTAAAGTTCATATAATACAAGAATTAAAAACTGCAAAAATGAACCATACATGTACCCAATTAAAAAAAGTTTATGTTTTTTTCTAAAATTTTCTATATGTCTTTTTCTAAATTTTTCTAACATTTTCTAAATTTTCCTAAGGTTTTAAAAAATTCTAATTATTTTCTAGTAAAAACAATTATAGATTACTGGAAATGAAAATTACTAATATAACTAACTAAAAATAATTTAAAAAAATACATTTAAAAAAAAATTCTAACATTTTCTACGTTTTCTAATGTTTTCTATGGTTTTCTATCGTTTACTAATATTTTCTACGGTTTTCTAACATTATCTAATAAAAATATATTTTTTAACATTAAAAATTGCTAAAACCAAAAAACTAACTGAAATAATTAAAATATATATAATTTACGATAAAAAATAAAAATAAAAGGAAGAATTGTGTGCACCTCGTATCAATGACATTTGAAAGAGGTTGAAAATGCTCAAAAAATGTTGATGTCAGTCTGCATCGTCACCAGGTTCGCTCCAGCACTTGGAGTCCATGTGCTCAATAAAATAGTATGGTGAAAATGATTTTTATCGCCGAAAAATTATTAGAAATCTGGTCAAACGGGTGTTCGTGAGAAGGGGGTCTTCAGAAGAACACCCCTACATAGTGTAGTTTGCACAAAGGGTGGTCTTCACGCGAACACCCACATGTCAATGTGTTTGTTCGAAGGCCTTAACACCCTTCATGCGAAGACCCCCCTTTTGCACGAAGGGGTTGAAAATGAAAAAAAATCCCAATTTTTTTCGTGCCCAAAAGTGGGACACACTATTGTGAGATCACCCACTATAATGTGTCATTACTTATTTATATTGCATTCAATATCTTATCCTCATGGATTCTCCATAATTTTATAACTATTTCTCAATTAAATGTTTAGCCTACACTAAAATAGAAACACCATTTATCTCCAAGCAAAAATGTCACTAATTGATATCTTCAACTTAGAAACATGAAAAGGCCACAACTTCCATATACATGCACAAAATTACATGACATTTTTAAAGTGTCTTCCAGATGATTTTCATGTTCATATAAAAATATTTTATTTATATATCCTTCTTATATTATGGTTTGTCGAACCATTCAACAAACCAAAACTAAATTTTAA
>MU215122.1:342277-366582 GCA_018584345.1 Thuja plicata
CACATGCCACACTCTTTCCATAACCTTTTAACCTTTACTTATATTATCCTCATGCTAACACAATATCCCAATGTCGGCTAAGCATCTTAATTAAACATAATTGAAAATAGGTCATCACCTAAAAATTATTGTGGTAGATGGGAATGGGAAAGGAACCCAACACACCTTAAGTGGGACCAAAATAAACATCATACACATTACTCTTCAACTTGCATTCACTAAGGCTTTTAATTAAAGTATAAACATTCGAGGTTGGCCAAACCTAGAGTAAAAGCACCATCAAACTTTAAAACCATGCCTCCAAAGCCTAAAATCTCACACCATCTAAACTGAATGAAGCTAAGGATGTTATAAGCTCAGTTCTAGAACCACAATACCAAAAATGAACACACAGAGAAATGCATAGCACATATTTCATGTAGGAAACTTTGTCAACCACTATAACAGTTAGACAAATGCCAAATCTTCTAAATGTAATTTGGAGCACAAAAATTCAAATCCAAAACATCCAAACACCGCTTAACAACATGTTTAAAATGCACCAATAAATTCTCAACAAAGAAGATCTATGCGGAGCAAAACTCCCAGTACCACTGAATAGGATACTCAATAACATCTACAATAATAAGTCACTAATGACAACATAAACATGTTGACATTAATTTAAAACAACCTACTACTCATTCTATACCTGAGATGACCACATGTAAATGCTAAGGAACATGACACATTTTTTTAAAATAATATTAACGATTACAACAACATATTGATGAAACATGACATCAACGAACATGCACATAAGTGTTAAACATCTAACATCACAGCATATCCTCTTAGGTTCCTTTACGTCGTTACTAAGCAATGTATAACATACATGTCTAAGACATTTAAGAATCCATGAATCAAGGAACAAGATACAATATGAATTGATTCAATTAAACCTTACAGTCAAAGATACCATATAATCACATGATAACAATCAAAATCATCATCTATACAATCACATCATTTCAATACAAATAATCATTGATACAAGTTTACATTTATAGTTCACAATCATCTCCACAAGGAGATTACATTATTACATCAATACATCAGAAGAGGATACATACCAAGATACACCAAATAGTAAAAATCAGGAACATAAAACTGTAGAGAAGCACGATCATCTAGAAGGCTCACAATCAAACTCTGAAGAAACTTGATGGGAAAAATATTTTCCACCCAACCACGTGGAACTTGTTGGTACCTTCAAATCTTGAATAAATTTGAAGTACACATGTTGAAATTTTGACTAAGGCATAAGGACACCCCTAAGTACTATTCTAAGTAGCACACTTTGAGAGTAAATATATAAAAGCCTAGTGAGTGTTATGAGAAAAAACATAGGGATTATGTTCAACACCTATCATTAAGTCCATATGTTCAACACCTATCATTAAGTCCATGTGTCCATTTTCAGCCTCTTGTGATTAGATTTGACACATTTTCTAAGCACCTAATTTGAGGGGCCATCACAAATCTACACTATGCACATTTCCAGATTTCTTTAAATGGCCTACTTTGAAGGCCTGCATCTCATGATCAATTGATCATCAAGACAAGCTAATTGCTACCCCGCATTGCTAGTATGTAAATGAATGCGTGTGCAAATATCCAGACTCATAGGAGTTCATTTGATGATTTTTCTAGGTCCAATCCGGATGCAACTTTTTTAGTTTTCAATTTGCATGTTCAAAACAATTTGAAAGTGGTCAGTTTTGACGATTAATATCTACTAAACCTGAAGGTATTTGGAAAATCCCTTTGGCACATGTTTTCTATGTGTCTTAATGAACAAATTCCTTCAGTGGTGACCTCTCGAAACATTGTTTTCTATTTTATAAGGATGCATATGTAGTGGCTTTTAGCAGGGTTCAGACATCTTCATTTGCAGAAGTAACAAAGTGTCTAACTTTGACAATTAAAATCTTTCGCCTCAGGTGGTGTCATGAAAATTTGTTTTACAATTGAACTCCCGGTATATGAGTCTACATGCCTTTGGATTCTTTGGGTCCCATGATGTCATTCAATCAGTTTTTTAGGGCAATTCTAAGGCTTTGTGCTTATTTTGAGCAATGTTCAAAGATATAAAAATTGAGTTATGAAGATTTATCAATTTTTCTCTTTGATCCAAATGCATGATAAAGTTATCACGAATCAATTTCAGAGGTCCAGTTGTTTGCAAATGAAAATCTTTTTAGCCGAGTCCATATGGGGACCTAACTTGCCTCATGAAGTTGTCGTTTAAGATCAATAAATATATACTATTTTATTGCTTAAATCATTATGATTTAAATAATAATATGTATATCGGGATTGGGGAATAAAAGAATACCAAAGTTCACTGAATCATGTTTATAGTTTACACGTGATTATATGGACATCTAGATGTACGAGTAAAGAAAGGGGCTATATTTTTTTTAACCTAAGTTTCTATTTGATAATGTTTTAAAGCATTATAAAATGTATGAGAAAATCAAATATGCAACATGGCGAGGCCCTTAAATTTTCATCGTGTAGAAAAAGTAAACAAAGAATTATTTGAAAGCTTTCTCTCCCTACAACACCGCCAAAAGAGACCATAACTAGCAATTGCACCTTGGTGTACAATGGGTACGCCAATGAGGTTTGGAAAGTTAGATAGGAATTTTTTTGGTATATTAATCACATATATTTGTGTTGCATATGAGTTCAATTGGTAGCCCATTTATAAAATGCTGTTATTTGTGGTAACAATGACCTTTCACATGATAAGTGAAGGTCTTTGCTTTGTGCCAACAATCTTGACGCATTGGTGATGTCATATTTTGTATCATTGTGGTGGTCATGAATTCTTGTGTGTGCATTGGTGTGCAATGAAACATGTGAATGTCACTTGCAATGCAAAAAAAATTGTTTGTCCAATGTTAGTTGAAATAATGTCTTGTGTAAACATTTGGGGCATTACATTTTGAGAATGTCTAGAAACAATTTGAAAGTGTTTTTTTTAAATATATAGCAATGGATGGAATTGATGAAGTATATTAAGTTTTCACTTCAATTAATTGATGTCATAATCTTTTGGCTTGACTGCTTCAAGTTCAGAAGGCTATCAAAGATTTTCTGATGGAATTTTCTGCATAGCAATTGAAACATTTGAACAAGCATTGATGGATAAGTGATAGATTTAAATCAACGACACATTCATTGCAAGGATTAAAACATGAACAATACCTACCAGCTGTAATTGGAAACAACATTGAAGGGATTTCTCTCATTTGATTTAGCACATATCCTTTAAACAATGATTAAACTAAAAACCAACAGTCAATCAAATTTCAGCATTTTCCAAATTCACATTTACATTGCGTCTTCCTTTAATGAAGTTGCATGTTTTTAAAGATGAATATTAATAAAAAATTCTTTCAAATGTTGAGGAGCCTAAATGTGACCAGAGATTTACCCCATCAGATTTAAGTATTTTTTCAAGACATGTTTTTCATTATTACTTCTATCTGTGAAATTGCATATTTTTCAATGCAATTATTAATTTAATTTGTTTTGGCATTGTGTTATTGGCCTTTGTCTAGGTCGCAGAATGTCAGGAAAAATTTGTTGGTATTCGATGGAAGAGAACACACATCCCTCTAGACACTGTTCCACTGGTTGACTGATTTTCTGGTTTCACAAGACAATAAAATTGTTGTTTTCTTCTTCCTCCAGGTGTTAAAAGCACTCTCAGTCTGAACATCCAATATTTAGATTTTAACAGGCTGCAAAAATCTTGGCTCGAGCTCCAAAATCCAGTAGATTAGCCCCAAAAAGAATTTAGAATTTCTTTGTGTTTCATAGGAAATAGATCGAAGCAACAACTATAGAGAGACTCAGACAACAGTGGGAGACATCTTAAACAGGGTAAAACAACATTTGGTCACTGCTAAAATAAATAACTTTTGGCTTTTTGAAGGAGGCTTTCAAGAACAAATGTGCGATATTATAACTATTTTTCCTTGTTTCGAGTACCGGAAAACATAATACTAAAATTCCCTGCCAAAGCTTACAACAAATATTGTGAGTTGCAAAAGATCGTTTGGCTCACCAATTTGTGCATATCCCGTGGTTAGCCTCTTCTTTTCTGGACATGTTTGTCTACTTTCCCTCTTTCTACTCTCTCCATCCTTTATTATTCCTCCTCACACAAAAAGGATTAGACAGTTAAATCCAAGAAGCATTCACTCTCATTCTCTGTTTGGGGGTTGGAATATGATTGGAATTGGCATTATCTAATTCTGGATTATGCCAAATTTCATGTTTTAGTCTATGAATACAAATGGAACTGGAATTCCGAGATTTTCATTTTGTCTCCAAAATGGGAATATCATCTTCCACCTAAATAGGTGGAATTAGACTTTCAATTCCAATTCCAATTTTTACAAAAGCAAATTTAATATCTCGTCGGATCCATGACATGATAGATGTGTAAATGTGTGTATGTGTGTATATGTGCGTATATGTGTATATATACACAAATATATGTATATATGTGTGTGTATATATACACAAATATGTGTATATGTATAAACGTGTATATGTGTAAATATGTATGTGTATGTGTATATGTGTAAATATGTATATATACACAAATGTGTGTATATATGTAAATGTGTATATGTGTAAATATGTATATATACACAAATGTGTGTATATATGTATATGTGTAAATGTATATATGTCTAAATATATATGTGTAAATATGTATATATACACAAATGTGTATATATGTGTATATGTGTTTATATGTGTATATGTGTATATATATGCAAATGTGTGTATATGTGTATGTGTGAATATGTGTGTGTATATATATATATATGTGTGTGTGTGTGTGTGTGTAAATATATATATACACAAATGTGTGTATGTATGTGTATAAACACACACACACACACATGTGTGTGTGTGTGTGTGTGTGTATATATATATATGCGTGTGTATGTATGCATATATACACACATACACACCGTATTCAAAAAAATTAAGAAATAAACAATTAAAATTATTTATGCATCTTCCAGGTGAACCAAATGGGTCCAGCCCATATTTTGGAAATCATTTCTAGGATATGTATCTTCCAGAATTGACCATATCCAACATTTGGTATTCCAGCACCCAAATGGGCTCAATGGGCCCGTTTGGTACATGGAATTAATTTATCCAAAATAGACCTATTCTAGAATAAGGACCTATTCTCAGACTAATTAATCCTGAAAACAAAAGCTAGAATAAGCTATTCTGCTTTTGGATTTCATAATGTGGAATTGGAATAAGGATTATTTTTTATTTTTTTAATTAATTTAAATATTTTTAACTTATTAAAAAATTATAATTATAAAAAAAAATTCTTACAAATTTTAATTTTTGAACTTATCATTTTTGTTACTAGTTTTTTAATTAAAATATATATGTATTTTTAACTTATATATTTTTAAATTAAACTATGTATTATTAACTTAAAAAAAATAAGATTATAAAAAAAATTATTTTCTTAAAATTCTAATTTTTTTTTGATTGGTTCAAATTTTAATTTTGGAATTATTAACATAAAAAAAAAGATATAATTTAAATTAAAAAAAATAAAAAAAATAAAAATTTAATCAAATTAAAAAATATATAATAAAATAATAATAATAATTTTCCCACAAAACCTAAAGAACCATTCACGCACGGACCCGATGACTTATATATTTTGTTGTAATTTCGAATCCATGAAAAGCTTATTCTGGAATAAGAAATGAATTCCAATTTTTTTTTGGAATTAATTAATCCAAGCATTGGCCCCAAAATGGGGATTAGTTTTCTAATTTGAGAATTCATAAAATGCCCACAAACAACGATTAATTTATTCTAGCATTAACTAATGCCTATTCTAGGTTAAAATGAGGAATGATCTAAATAGTGGACAACCAAAGAAACAAATGTATGGCCTAGATGATTTCAATTGTCTTGCAGGGTCTGAGGATGGTTTTCAACCGTTGATCACAAATATCAGGTCGACCTTTTCAGATATGAAACGCCTTTAGCATAAAAACGCAAAATAATTCGAGTGTGAGAGGATTTAATTAAAAGCTAGGGGAAAGGAACCAATGTGTATGTGTGTATGTGTGTATATGTGTATATGTGTAAATATGTATATATACACAAATGTGTGTATATATGTAAATGTGTATATGTGTATATGTGTGTATATGTGTAAATATGTATATATATATACAAATGTGTGTATATTACAAATGTGTGTATATGTGTAAATATGTATATATACATAAATGTGTATATATGTGTAAATATGTATATATACACAAATGTGTGTAAATGTGTATGTCTAAATATGTATGTGTAAATATGTATATATACACAAATGTGTATATATGTGTATGTGTCATATATGTGTGTATATGTGTATGTGTGAATATGTATATGTGTATATGTGTAAATATGTATATATATACACACAAATGTGTGTATATGTGTATATGTGTGTATGTGTAAATATATATATACACAAATGTGTGCATATGTATGTATGTGTGTGTATACACATATATGTGTATATATACATGCGTGTGTATGTGTGTATATATACACACATACACACCGTATTCAAAAAAATTAAGAAATAAACAATTAAAATTATTTATGCATCTTCCAGGTGAACCAAACGGGTCCAATAGCCTGTTTGGGTGCTGGAATACCAAATGCTGGATATGGTCAATTCTGGAAGATGATACAATTCTAGAAGATACATATCCTAGAAATGATTTCTAGAATATGGGCTGGACCTGTTTGGTTCACCCGGAAGATGCATAAATAATTTTAATTGTTTATTTCTTAATTTTTTTGAATACAGTGTGTATGTGTATATATACACACATACACATGCATGTAGATATATACATATGTGTGTATATACACACACATATACACACATTTTTGTATATATATATTTACACATATACACATACATATTCACACACACCCATATACACACATTTGTATATATATACACATATAGACATATACACACATATGACACATACACATATATATACATTTGTGTATATATACATATTTACACATATACACATACACATTTATACATATACACATACACACATTTATGTATATATACATATTTACACATATAGATATATGGACATATACACACATTTGTGTATATATACATATTTACACATACCCCTCCATATTGAAGTCCTTATTCATAAATCCCGTGTTAGACACGTATTGAGAGATGGAGGCGCCGAATTGAATATTTCTACACTTAATCTAATCTGGAAACTGGGTCTTTAAGAAAAGAACATTGACTCTATAAGCAAAATAACTATCAAAGCTTATGATGAGGAAGAAAGATCCTCTAAAGGTCTTATTGTTCTACCCATCAGAGTCAGGCCGATTTAAAGGAATGTCACATGTGAAGTTCTAGATCTGCACTTGGCCTACAATATCTCGTTGGGGCGACCTTGGATCCATGAAATGCAAGTTGTACCATCCACTTACCACTAGTATATCAAGTTCCCACATAATCAGGTGGAAGTGACAATTCAAGCGGAAGAACACTTGTAACAATATCTAGGCAAGTAGTATGATTCCACATAACAAAGAAGCTATGTATGAAATTTCTCTTGAGACTAATAAGGACATGGTGATGAAAAGTTTTGGCAAAACCTTAAAACTTGAAGAAACAGGTATGGGAGAATACAAGCTGGACATGACTCCATCACTGATAGAACTTCCAGTATCACCAAGGTCCTATGAGAAACCTTCCTCGACATTCATACCTACTACATCCAAGGAGCCGGAAATCCACAAAGAAACTGGCATGGTAAAGGCATCCACATCTTCTTTAGATAACATAGAAGAACAAACAGTCTTGGACTGGCTTTACAAAGGAGAACCGACAGAAGGTGAGGTCAAACATGTAGAGATATCCCCAGAATAGTATGGAAAAGGATATGTTCTCCTTAAGAAAATGAGATACAAAGGAAAAGGACCTCTAAAGGACACAGGAAGAGGACTTATTGAACCTGTACACATGGAGTTCAGGAATACCAGAGACAAAATAGGACTAGGTTTTAATACTGAATCTGACAAACCTGCTTCAAAATATAGTCTGATCTTTGACAAACGGAGTGATGAAATAGAGGAAATAGAACTAGAACCATGGTCCTATGAAATATTATTACATGTTGGTACAGAGAATCCTGAATATCAAGGAGAGCGCTATGTACCAAGCTTTTAGGTACCACAAGATCTTCGCATCCCTTTGTTACAATAGCCTCCTATTCAAGAGGTAGGAGACACAACAGTAGCTTATCTAGAGGTACCATTGATAGAAATAGCTACAGAGAGCACACCCCGACAAAAAGATTCACATCCTAACTGGGGGCAGTTAGTCACGATCACACATGTCCTTGATCTACCACACTTTGATCCACATATAGCTAACCGAGTACACCAGATAACTATTATTGAATACGTAAATGAATCTGATGACGAAATTACTAACTCTCATGATTATGAATGGGATGAGCTATCTGTCACCACAGAAGACATTGAAATAGATACAATTCACATGTTTGCAGCTCCATCAACACCTTGTGAACATTCTGACACTACTCCCAAAAATACTGATATTCCTGAAGTAGAGGAAGAGTTCCTTCCCCCAATCATTGATGGAGAGACAGGTGTTCTCATAAGTCTAGAAGAACTTCAGAGGCGACAAGCAAGAAGCCTCCTTTTACAAAGAGATAATGATGAAAGTTCTAATGACGAGTTACTAGAGTTTGGTCCACATATAACTAAAAATGACCCTTTTTATGACAATCTAACACTTATTGATCTAAACATTGAAGAAATTAACCTAACAGAACATGTCATGTTAGTTAATGGTCTTGACACTAACACGATGATGTCCTTCCCAAAGACTGACTCCCTATCTTTGATAAATCCTAACCTAATTGATTGGGCTAATACAGATCCTACTCCTATCATGAACTTTCCCAATGACTACACCTTGGCTTGCTATCTAAACGCTTGTGAACTTTACCCTTCTTCCACCATTGCAAGGAGCGTGAACATGTCACAGGAGGATATCAAGTTTCTTAGTCAAAAATTGAAAAATAAAAATAAAAAGAAAAAGGAAACTAATAGTGAAAACCATGTTGTGGCAGTGTCAGATCCTAAAATAGTAAAAGCAAAAGACGTATATGATGGTGAAAACCTCTCAGAGGTGCCAAAGGATGAGATTCTTGATATCCTCCCTAAACACTTTCAGGAAAGGTCTTCAGTTTTGATAGAGCCAACACAGCCGGTTAACTTGGGCACAATTGAAGATCCTCAAATAGTACACCTAGCATAATCTTTATCCGAAGAAGAAAAGACACAATTTACCGAGTTCCTGAAAGAGAAGAAGATCAACTTTGCATGGTTTTATATAGATATGCCTAGACTAGATCCTGAATTGATAATGCACTACTTATCTATAGCTCCTGGGATCAAGCCCGTGAAACAAAGACTTAGAAAGATGCATCCTCATGTTGCATTGCTAGTAAAGGTGGAGCTAGATAAATTATTGAAGGCTGGATTCATTAGAGTCATTGCCTACACAGGATGGATCTCCAATGTGGTCCCAGTATCTAAATTCAATAAATCTATCAAGATATGTACAAACTTTAGAGACTTAAACAAGGCATGTCCTAAGGATGACTTCCCACTGCCTAATATTGACATGATCATAGACCTCATAGCAGGCTACCAAATGTATTCACTAATGGATGGTTTCTCAGGCTATAATTAGATAAAAATTGCTCCTAAGGATCAAGAGAAGACTGCATTTACATGTGCATGGGGAACATTTTGCTGCAACATCATTCCATTTGGGTTAAAGAATGTCGACGCCACATATCAAAGAGCAATGAGCACTATATTCCATGATATGATGCATAAAAACATGGAGGATTACGTGGATGACACCTTAGCTAAATCCAAAGAAAGGAGCACTCATATTGATGATTTAAGAAAGATATTGGATCGTATGGAGCAATTTCAACTTAGGCTCAATCCAAAGAAGTGTGCCTTTGGGGTCCAATCAAGAAAGCTCTTAGGGTTTATTGTTTCAGCAAAGGGAATTGAGGTAGATCCTGCAAAGGTCAAAGCTATACTAGAAATGACTCCTCCACACAACATTAGTAAAATGAGGACATTGCAAGGGAGACTTCAGTCAATCAGGAGGTTCATGTCACAACTTGCTAATAGAGCACAACCCTTTACCAAATTACTACACAAAGGGGTCATCTTCAAATGGGATGAACACTGTGAATCCAACTTCAGAGAATTAAAAGAGTACCTAGCTACTCCTCCTATTCTTATGTCACCTACTCGTGGAAAGCCATTACTCCTATATATTTCAGCTGCAGCTACATTACTAGGAGTATTTCTCACACAAGAGGATGAAACAAAGAAAGAAAGAGCTATCTACTACATCAATAGAATGCTAGTCTCCTATGAGCTCAATTATAGCATTAATGAAAAAGAATGCTTAGCAGTTGTCTTCGCATCATAGAAATTTAGACAATGCATGCTCTCTCATACATTAAAGCTCATTTCTAAGATCGATCCTTTAAGTACCTCCTAAGCAAAATGCCATTAACAGGACGTCTGAAAAAATGGGTCCTCATTCTCAGTAAGTTTGATATTGAATACGTGGACAGGAGGGCTATTAAAGGACAAGTTCTCACGGACCAACTAGTTGATTCACCACTTCAAGATGATGAACCTTTAAAGATTGAATTCCCTAATGAGACCATTATGCATCTAACTGAGTACCCATAGAAGATGTACTTTGATGGTTCCTTCACACAACAAGGCTCTGGAATGGGGGTTCTATTCATAACTCCTCAAGGCTACAAAATCCCCAAGTCTTACAAATTGATGTTTCCATGCATGAACAACATTCCTGAATATGAAGAACTAGTAAACGGTCTTAAGCTCGCCATGGAATGGAAGATTGTAGAGTTACACGTGTGTGGTGACTCCCAGCTCATCATCAATCAAGTCAATGGAGATTATTAGATGAAAGATGAAAAATTGACACCCTACAAGTAACTGGTTGATGGCCTAAAGAAGTACTTTGTATTTATCACATTCCAGCAGATACCTAGAATAGATAACAAAGCTATAGATGTCATAGCTACATTGGCATCCATGTTACAACTGGAGGAACATCAATTCCGCTATGACTTCTTGGTGGAAGAACTATCCTATCCTGCCTTTGATACCCCTGAATATCAAGTAATCTATGCTTTGAACACCCCAGACCAATCATGGTATGCTAATATCATTGCCTATCTAACTGACCAAATCATCCCTAATAATCTATCCCAAAATGAGAAAAGAGCCCTGATTAGGACAACATCGCATTATGTCCTCATAACTAATAAATTATATTGATGAGGTCTTGATGGTACGCTTCTTAGATGTTTAGAACTCGAAGAGTGAGATCGCACGTTAAAAGAAGTCCATGAAGGTGTATGTGGATCGCATTCGAACGACTTTTCTCTAGCAAAGAAGCTGCTCAGAGTAGGCTATTATTGGCCTACCATAGAAAAGGATGCAATTCAATTTTCAAAAACATGTCTTAAATGCCAGACACATGGAAATCTCATCCATGCTCCTGCCATAGAACTTATACCTTTTATTACACATTCACCATTTCAACAATGGTCCTTTGACTTGGTTGGACAAATATATCCCAATTCTTCAAATGGACACAAGTTCATCATTACAGCCATTGAGTATTTCCAAAAGTGGGTCGAAGCCATGCTGCTAATCAAAGAAACTGGAAAATAGGTGGGTATGTTCATTTTGAACTACATTATTTGTAGAATGGGATACCCTCTTCAATTGTAACAAATAATGGGAGCCAATTTAAAAATGAAGACATTGATGACCTTTTTGAACAGTTCCACATCACTCAACATTGCTCCTCAATATATTACCCTCAAGGTAATGGACAGGCTGAGGCATCTAATAAAAATATTCTCAAAATCCTACACTAAACTGTAAGGAAGTCTAGTAGAGACTAACGTCTACAACTAAATCCAAAACTATGGGCCTACAGAACAAGCATCTGAACACCAACTGGAGCCACGCCATTTGCCCTAGTCTATGGCGTTGAGGCAGTACTACCTATTGAGGTTGAAATCCCATCTTTGTTTATATCTTTACAAGTTCTTATTACTGATGAGAAATACTACATCGATAGGGTGAATTATTTAGACCTACTTGATGAGCACAGACAATAGGCATTCAATCATCTGAAGGTGTACCAAGCACGTATGTCCAAAGGGTACAACAAGAAGGTAAAACCAAAAAAAAATCAAGTGGGGGATCTCATCTTAAAGGAGAATCCTAAGAACCAGTCCAACAGAGAACAAAAGGGAAAATTTGAACCTAATTGGCTGGGGCCTTATGTTATCACTGCTACTTTTGGGACTAGAGCTTATTAGCTAGCTACACCTGAGGGAGATGTTCTTCCAGATCCTATCAATACTCTACATTTGAAGCGGATCTCTGCTTGATGTTCGGCTAGCAGAACCTGTACAGTGAAATAGTTCTTAGAAAATACTAAAAACATTCAGAAAATTGATCCTGAAGAAATCCAAAAATAGTGGAAAAACTCTTGAAGAAAGGTATCCTTGGTGAAAACCTGGCAAACAGGCGCCTTGATACTACAAAAACATTCAAAAAAGAAAAAATAGAAAAAAATTTGAAAAAGAGAAAAGTGCCTTGATGAAAACCTGGTAAAATGGGCATCTTGGTTGCAAAAAGAAAGAAAAGATCTTTCCAAGTGGTGAAAACCTGGCAATCAGGCGTCACTTGTGTTCTACGCTCCATCTATCAATGCATCACTGATACTAAACCTTCACGATTACACCTGGGCTAAATGTTGACTTTATTTCCTAAACAACTATCTTATCCTTTCTTGGGATTTGTCTATATTTCTATCTTAGGGTCAAGTCATTCTACACTAGGGGCATCTTTTCCAATCTGATAGGTTGCATCTACTAGGTCATCATAGTTTGGTTTGTCTTGTGATACCGTGCTTCTCGATACTTTCACCAAACTATTACTTTCACAACACAAGGATGACACAAACATTGCACTAACATGAACGATGTTCCTACGACCTACATTGGATTGCAAAGCAAGGATAAAATTGTACATAGACATGGAACACATATTGCTTAAATTCTAGACTTTTTGATTGTTGAATCTCTACTGCGGTTGAAAAATGAATCAATAGCATTTCTGAATACTCCCTAAACATAGTTTGATATTGGTTTGGTTATGACTCTTTTATGTTTTGATGATGATTTAACTAGGGGCATCTAAGCAGTTATGAACTTTTATTTTGAGTGGTTCACAATTGATATTTGTTATGTCCTCCGAGTTACTCCATGACATATGTACAAAGACAAAGAGTTGCAAGGACAGGGGGCATAACATTTTCTCGGTTTTCTATGTATGGTGATTGTTCCAAATGATCCTATAACTTTCACCTAACTTTGATGTTTATGGTAAGAGCTACCACTATGGGTGGATAGCCGCATATATCTCGATCTTTGTTATGTGTAAACTACAGTGAGGTTGCAACAATTTTCTTGTCTATTTTCTAACTCAGATTCTCACTAAGGTATACGAAGCATAATGTACCCAAGGATATGAATTTTCAAGGTCATTGCGGGTCCAATATCTTGCCTTACACAGAATCTGATATAGTAAAAGGAAGGTGACTATTTTGTTATCTCAGCTTCTATGCCTTGATGCCTAAGTCTATTTTTGACATTCCAAATAAACATAGTATTCATACTTTCATAATATCAGTGGGTATTAGTGATGGTTGTACTATCAGGTGGTATCCATTCCAAAAAGTGCCCAATGATGATAAGAATGTTAGAATATCTGCAAATCAGTGACAATTCCTAAAGAGTCTGCATATAGATGCATTTAAAGATTGCATGCTTCATTTTGAAAGAACAAGCATAAGGAATTTGAGCTCAAAAATGATTTCTATCTTCTTCTTAAAACTAAGTTAATTACATCCATTTATTGATATTTATATCATTGCACATCCATAGCATACATTTTGCATTCATAAAGTGAGACAAAGGAAAAATACAAAAACACAGCATTGCATTTCATTATTACATCCTAAATGCATCCATACATTTTACTTGCATAAGAAAAACAAAATAAAAAAAATTTGCATATTCACATTGTATCATTTTGAAACATATTTATATCAGTGATAAA
Organism: Thuja plicata; assembly: GCA_018584345.1. Classification (NCBI taxonomy): domain Eukaryota; kingdom Viridiplantae; phylum Streptophyta; class Pinopsida; order Cupressales; family Cupressaceae; genus Thuja; species Thuja plicata. The sequence goes on from MU215122.1 coordinate 356,690, forward strand.
TCCACAAAACATAAATGATGTCATCATCTAAATCTAACTCATCATACGACCAATATATAATCACACATGCAAATAAATCAAAGCAAAGAGACATCATGAAACATGTCAAAATCAGAAACAACTGCATCGGATATATATCTCAAACATGGTACAGATCAAAATATGGCACAAGTCTACATAGAGAGCATCAACGTATTAGAGGATCAAAAAGCATCAGATACATATATGTGTCATGTACAAAAGAAAGATCACAAAAGGATCCATATATACAATATACTTGTGTAACAAAATACAAAATCAGCTCTGGCTACCCGCCTCTCCCTGATCTGGAGGAGGAGGAGGTGGTACAAATGGAGGAGGAGGAGGCATCACTCCCTCTAATTGTTGTGCTAGGCATGAAAATGATGCATCTCTCTATCCCTCTGGCATTTCAGCATGGTATAAAGAATAATAATATGTAGCTCTTTGTGCCTGATGGACTTCAGTCTGAGCCTGTGTACCTCACTTTTCTCTAAGCCTCTCCAGCTATGTATCTCGATCAGCAAGCAAAGAATTTTCTACTATGATCCTAGCCTCTGCTGCAGTAGCTCTAGCCTCTAAATTCGTAACCCAGTCCCTTAGATGCTCTCTCTCCTGCTCGCACTAAGATAATGGGTCCCCGTCTCTGCTAGAACCCTTGCCTGAATCCTGTCCAGAAGGCCTATCCCAAGATCTATCAGGTTATCTTTGCTACTGTTGCCTCTGCTGTCTCTACTGCTCCCTTGTAAGTAAAGGCCCTGGATCCATCCGGGGAGCAAAAAATATAATTCAGGTGCACTCAAAATAGTGCTTCCTGACTGGGATTACCATCTTCTCTGCAAATTTCTTAGATTTACTATGGGAAAAACTGAAAATGAATAGTAAAATGGTAATTTTTGAGATATATATTGGTCTTTTGAGCTATTTAGGAGTTTTGAAACTCCTTCCAGGCAACTGAAACTCCATTTCTGTTCTCTTTTTAATTAATCGGGAACCAAATTGAAGGTGCCTTAGGTATCTTATGTAGCATGGTAACATTTTTATGACAGCTCCTAAAAATATAGATTTGCTCCATTTGTTCTAAAAATATGTCAAAATTGCATATTTCATCATAAATCTTGGTCCGACATCATTTTATCAGTCCCACCACTCACATTTTAAAATGTAATTAACTTGGTACTCATGTGTTTTCTCAAAATACACCTTCACTCCTTCACTTCTTCTAATCCATTCTTTCATTCCCCTACCCGATCACTGCAAGTGATACATCATTTCAAACAGAGGGATTTTATTCTTTTTTCTTCGATTTCATTCCCGAGGGGGCATGATCACACTATTATCAATCAAATTTTTTCTTGAAAGAACATTAAAAATGACTTTGTTATAAAAAAAAACTAAAAGGCATGACAGTTCCTTGACTAAGTCAGAACTATTGGATTGAAGGCTTCGGTTCTCACAAGCTGGATATCCTATGTCTATTTTTTCTTAGATTCTTACTAAGATCCTAGCAGCTTCATACTAACTCTTGGATGACAACCAAGTTCAGAATCAGTATTATCAATCTTTGGACGACAACCGAGTTCAAAATTGGTATCTTTAAGATATTTTATTGACCTTTGTATGACCAAGTACAAAGTCAATTCTATCATTTTAGTTCGATCAAGTATGAGACTGATCTCATCAGGCATTTCATTCGATCATGAGAAAAATTCTCAATCTTTTTTAAGTCAAAAATAAAAAACTTTCTTTGAATCAATACACTTCTAACACATCAATTCAAAGAGGGGCAAATGTAACCACCTAGATTTGGTCTGTTCCGACTATAGACCCTATTTTCCCTAAGTGTGATCATACCCCCAATTATTTTCAAACGACCCTATTACTGCTTGGCATAATTCTTTTGAAATCAATTTAATCTCCTAAAGTGATCAAATCACTAAATTAATTACTTTTAGCCAAAATCAAATACATGGCTAAAATGATTAATTTACTAAGAATTAAATAAGTCCTAAATCAATCGCTCACTTGCAAATGAACCCATTCCCCTAGCCTAATTAATTTAATTAAATTGGCTATAGTCCTATTGATTATTAAAAAGCAATTAAATGTTTAAATAATTAATATTCCTATTTTTGAATGAATTAAATAAGTTTTATTCATTTCATTAATATTCCTCTAAACCTCTAACCTAACCAACTTCAACCATTTTAACTCTAGGTTCAAACATATCCCAACCCATTCACCCTTGCTAATTCTAATTCTAATCCTAATTCTGTCCTAACCCACCTCCTAATGTTGTCACATTCCACTAGGGAGTGATTAAGGACTCAACCCACTTGAGAAAGTTAAAGAATCTCAAGATTCCTTCCTCAAGTCCACCTTCTCAAGATTGCCTCTTACACCCTTCCCATGCTTCTTTAAGGCTATCATTAATGCCTCATTAATGAAGATTCCTTAAGCTCATGCCTCTTCAATGCCTTTGACATTTATTCCTCTTACACTTCATTAATGAGTTTTTCAACTCCATTAATGAACCTTGTCCCCCCTCTCTCTCCTTATTTTTCTATAAATAGAAGATGTTTTTGAGCACAAATAAGCCCATATTTTAGATTGAAAATGCATTATTATGATGTTAGAACAAACATTGATTCATATCATATTTTAGATTTCATGTTTAGGCATTGTTATTTTTATGCTTTTTAGAGCTAGAATGCATGTTTAGGAGATATATTTGTTTGTTTTAAATTAAAATTTTTCATGCTAAGTCATATATGTCACTAATAGTAGCATAATCTGAGGGTTGTTATGTTTCTTATCATACTCTTCTTAGTTAGAAAGCAATAGGTTGATTTTAGTGCTTTATATGCTCATCTAACCATGTTTTCCACTAAAGTAATGACCTATTGAAGGGTTTGTTCTGACTATAGACACTATTTTCCCTAAGTGTGATCATACCCCCAATTATGTTCAAACGACCCTATTACTGCTTGGAATAATTCTTTTGAAATCAATTTAATCTCCTAAAGTGATCAAATCACTAAATTAATTACTTTTAGCCAAAATCAAATAATCAATCAAATACATGGCTAAAATGATTAATTTACTAGCAATTAAATAAATTCCTAAATCAATTGCTCACTTGCAATTGAACCCATTCTCCTAGCCTAATTAATTTAATTAAATAAGATATAGTCCTATTGATTATTAAAAAGCAATTAAATGTTTAAATAATTAATATTCCTATTTTTGAATGAATTAAATAAGTTTTATTCATTTCATTAATATTCTTCTAATAATTAATATTCGTTTATCCTTAGTTTGTTTTTGAGTTTTAGGTGGAGCTTGAAGTTGAGGTGGAGGTGAAGGATCTTGAATAGTAGGTTGAGATGAATCAACGCACTCCACATGATTAACAATGTGATTAAGATCATCCATCTTCGAATCGTAAACAATATCCATAGAAGATGGTTCAATGATGGTATTAGTATCATGTGCAGGTAAAGGATTCGTATAGATTTGAAGATTTTGATTAGGAGGAGAGAAAAATTTGTTCCCATTACCATCAAAATTATCAACAGATAAGGCGTTAAAATCAATTAAGTCTTGAAATTTATGCTTTAGAGAATAACATTTTTTAGTATCATGGCCATTTTGGAGATGGTATTGCCAAAAAGTTTTAGAATCAAAAGATTTTGAAGCTATCATGGTGGGAAAGAGAGGTCAAATAGGAGGCAAGGTAATCACATTAGCACTTAACAACCTACTCATAATAGAATGTAAAGATTCAGAGAGAGGAGTAAATGTATGATTCATATGGAAAGTAGTGGATGGAGAAGTGGCATTGTGAGATGCAACAACAACTTGATCAGCAACCACATTCATTTGTTTATTAATCTTGATATAGTTGTTATGTTTCTGAGATTTATTAGGATTAGGATCAGTGTCACTCTTATCAAATGGAACGGGAGCCATTGGAGTGTTTCTCTCAAATTGACTCACTTGTAATTAATAATGATGACGTGTTGTAAAAAGTTGTGTAAAATAGGTAAATTCAATAAGAAGAATCTTATCTCTAATATCCTTTTGTAAATTTGAAATAAACATATGCTGAATATCAATATTAGGAATAGGATAATAAATCTTAGCATACAAATGCTTAAATCTACCAATAAAATCAGTCAATTTTTCCTTAATGTTTTGTTTACAATGCATTAAATCAGCTTAGGAAACTTGTGGACCAATGTTATTTTGAAATTGTTGGATAAAGGTATTAGCAAGTTTAGGAAAAGAATCAATAGAATAAGGTTGTAAAGAACAATACCATTGCAAAGCCTTATCATGAAAGGTCCTAGAAAATAGTCTAGCTAAAATCCTATGGTCATGAGCATAATCACTACAAAAGATTTGAAATGTTTTAACATGAGTAACAAGATCGCCTTTACCATTGTAATTCTCAAGACGAGGCATATTGGCTTGTTGAGGAACAGTAGCACGAATAATGTATAAGGATAAAGGACTACCCATGTCACATGTAGGAATGCTAAAATTTTATTGGGTTAAGGATGCAAGTTGTTGTTGTAAAGATGACACAATCTGAGCCAAACTAATAATTGTGGAGTCATTAGAAGAAATAGGTGGAATAGAAATATTGGGAACACTAGGAAAAGTGTAGGAAGCCAAAGGAATGGAAGACACAACTGGTGGAACACTTGGAACCATAGTTGGAAGGGGATTGGAATAAGTAAAAGGCACACTATGATATGAAGGTTGTGAGGTAGGTAGAGATATCGGTGGAACACTCACAAGAATAGATGAAATTGGGAGAGATGTAGTCATTAAAGGAGGAGTATAAGTAGGAATACTGGGTGAAAGAATAGAAGAAGGTCCCTCATTAGTGACAGGAGGAGTGAATTCTAGATCTTGAGCCTCTTGAGCTAAAGGTTTATCATTCAAATGCACAATATGAGTGATACCACGCAAGAGATTAACACCTTGATCACTATCAAGAAGGACTTTCTTAAGAGCTTCTATAGCTTGGATGGAATCTTGATTATGGTTGTCTTGAATAAGCCAATTTCCCAATTTATCAAGTTCAGTTGAAATTTTTTTCACTTGTTCACGGGGAACTCTTAAACCATTATCCCCGTCATGAGATGAGTGAGAAGAGTTATGCTGCATAGAAGGATTGGAATCATGAGTGATCAAATTGTCATTCGGGATCCTAAGGAAAGGAAAGGAAGACTCAGGATCAAAGGAGCCCATAATTCTATGGCTTCTTCTAACCAGGATACTATAAGTAGGACTAGAAGTGGTAAAGTTCATAAAACAATGCAATGCACAAAAAATGTAAATTGAAGAACATAAAAGAAAGCTAATCTAATATGCATGCAAGATCTAACATAAAAGATGTAAATCTAACACTGAAAAGAAAGAGGTGTTTCACGTTGGGTTCACCAAAATGTAATATAAGAAATATGGTTTGAAGGTTTGCTACTATTTTATCTTACATTTAAAGGAATATGTTTTGAAATGTAGGGGGTAAATTAAATGCTCTCCTTTTATCCTTAGATATACAAATGAGGGATCCAAACTAATTAACCCAAAAGGAAGGTTCAATACATAAATGAATCAATCATTTAGAAATAAGAGCAAAAAGGAAGAGCTTAAATACCCATTTATTTATTTGAATGTTTAATAGATTTGGATAGATTAATAACTTTAATTGAAATGGATGGGAGAAAAGTACTAACCTTGAAATGTTGCAAATCTAAAGAATATCATTTTCAGGGATCTGCACTCCATTTCTAGAAAATCTAAGATTAGATCTGGAATAGAAATGCAGAGATGAACAAAACCCAGAAATATTTTTCTATTTTGACATAGTTCCAATTTGTACCCTCAATTCAATGTCACCATTGACCCAGAATTTCTGATTGCAAACTAGTGCAAAATCAACCTAAAAAGTCTCAGATTGAAAATCTATTTTTGAATACCAGAAGTTTGTCGAAAAGGGTATCCAGATCTACACTTTGATCTACTGTTCTAAACATGTACCTGCAAGAAATATGGATTTTTTGTTGGGGGAGTGGTTTGCCTTGGTCAAACCCCGGTTTTGGAATTAACCTCAAAATATAATTGAAATTACATAAGTAAAGTAAAGTAAATGAAGAAATTCACCTTTCTTGTAGAAGTGCTTGTTGCGGATTCGAATCCATGAATCCACAATTATGTATATGCCAAAAAAGATGTAGAGTCTAGAATGTAGAATGTAGGATATCTCAAATCAATTGCTTATAGATCTTCAAGACCAATCTTGAATGGGTTTTTTAATAGGAAGAGGCTTGGAGCTTGAATCCTTCAATGGCCACCAATGGATCTCCTTGATGAAAGAAATACTTGAGAATGGATGAATGCTTCAATGGCTACTTGTCTTGCTTCAAATCTTGCTTCTTCACCTTTGGAATTCACTCTTCAAGTCTTGAAAGCTGATGATTCTTGATTAGAGAAAATGAGAGGAGAAAGCTTCGTTTTATATGAAACTAGGGCACAATCTCCTAGAGAGGCCTACATAGGAGAATTAATTTCCAATTATACCCATGCTCCTAAAAGAGGATCTATATTAAATATAATTGAAGATTTGTTATTCCGAAGACCGAAACAGCCGGCCCAGAAGCGGGAATTAACTTTTTCCAAAGACCGAGATCTGAAATCCTAAAATTCTAAAATTTGAACCCCGGAACTGGAAAAGGTCGATTGTGACCTAGGTCAAGGTCAAGGTCAACCTTGACCCAAAAAGGTCGACCTTGACCCTATGGTCAAAGTCCTAGTTTTTCAGTCTGAGGTACCATAAATAGGCTGGAAAAAGTGGAAATAGGGCAGAACAGGGGGAAAAGTCAGATCTAAGTCAGGGACCCATTCAAGGCACTTGACATGACCCCAAACCACTTACTCAGAAGGCTAAACCAGTCTACCATGGAAGTGCTTCCATTTTCAGACTATACACCTTAATGACATTTGCAAAATAATATACATTTTAAGGAAATGAAACACATTTGAACAAATGATGACAAAAGATACCAAAATGCATGAACGAGGAAGGAAAATTCATAATTTTATTGCACAATAATGTATATATATACATTTTTATGCAAAATTAATTATATATATATATATAAGCACACTTTTATACATAATAATGTATATATATATATATTTTTATGCATAATAAAGTATATATACATTTTTTTGTTTACAAACATTATGTTTGTAACCCCAAAAGAAACATTCATCATTTTATTGTAACTCTTTATGCATACAGATAATCATTTAACAACAAAAACATACATCACATAAAACAGAAGTAGATGATGGAGGAGGTAACTGTGATATGATTATAAAATGTTTATTGAGGTGACATCAATGTGATTATAAAATATTTATTGATATTGTAACTCTGATTTATATGGTAATAAAATGAATGAGGTTGCATTATTTTATTGAAGCATACAATAGTAAACTGCTTTGTTGAATGACATAATTGATGCAAACACTTATAGGGACTGTAAACAATATGAATAAATAATAAATATGTTCATAATTTTACTGAAGCGTACAATATTAAACTAATAGTAGATGCAAATACTTACAAGCATTGTAAACAATATAAATGAATAATGAAAATAACTTGATAAATTTACTGAAGCATACAATATAATAGGAAACATTTCAGTTAACTATATTATCCTGGACAAGATCTCAGTGAAGACAAACTTTCATAATATTATCCCTCCTCCTCTAAACTGTGCAGAGAATATTTAGACAAAGCAGAGTAATGTAAATGAAATTGGAAAAGTCAAGGAATTTATAAATTGGACAAGTCCTTGACACGTTGAATTTGAAATTTAAATATTGGTGGCAAACAATCGGCCATTTCAGACTTAATTAGGAGATGGGCAATGCAAGCTGAATTGAGGTTGCTTGCACCTCAATTTAGTCATATCATACTTAATTAGGAGATGTGCAATGCAAGATGAATTCTTATTGCTTGCATTCATTCGGTCCTTTCATACTTGCATATCCAATTTTATTTTCAAAAGTGTGGATTTGTTGTCATGTTTCTTTTTATGTTTTTTTGGTCTTTTGGGGAGCCTTACACAAGTTACGTTGTCAGTTGTTGACAATGCAGGTACAATTAGCAGTTAGAGTTAATACATTTACAAGTGCGAAGAAGTTTGTGAGAAAGTGCACAAGATAGCCCATCAAGTTCATTTATGATTTTAAAATTGTCAATTGAGGGACCAATAAGTGCTCACTTGTATTTGTAATTTGATTTGATCTGTACTTTGGAGCCACTTGCATAAAGTGTTTTTTTATAAACATATACATTTTAAAAATAATAATAAAGTGAATTTATTTGTGCAACTTTGGATGTATGTTAATCAAATGAGGACCAGTTGTGGTTCAATTTTTTCAATTTTTTTTTTATCAACTATTTATGCATGATTAAACATGTATTGGGGTTAAATTATTTTTTGGCGGGTTAATTATGTGTATGTATTGCTATGTGGGGTTATTTATTTTTGGGGGGTCACTATAGCAAAAAGTGAATAGTTATTAGACCCTTATTCACTATTGGTTCCTTTCTCCTAGCTTTTAATTAAATCCTCATGCACTCAAATTATTTTGCATTTTTATGATGAAGGCATTTCATATCTGAAAAGGTCAACTTGATATTTGCAATCAATGGTTGAAAACCATCCTTAGACCCTGCAAGACGATTGAAATCATCTAGGCCATACATTTGTTTCTTTTGTTGTCCACTATTCACATCATAAGGCCCGTTTGGTTCCTGGTATTAACCTGGAATAGGCATTAGTTAATGCTAGAATAAATTAATTTGTTGTTTGTGGGCATTTTATGAATTCTCAAATTAGAAAAATAATCCCCATTTTGGGGCCAATGCTTGGATTAATTAATTCCTAAAAACAGCTGGAATTCATTTCTTATTCTAGAATAAGCTTTTCATGGATTCAAAATTACAACAAAATGTATAAGTCGTTGGGTTTGTGCATGAACATTTCTTTAGGTTTTGTGGGAAAATTATTATTATTTTATTATATATTTTTTAATTTGATTAAGTTTTACATTTTTAATTTTTTAATTTTTAAAAAAAAATTAAATCTTTTTTTTTAAAGTTAATAATTCAAAAATTAAAATTTGACCCAATCAAAAAAAAAAAAAAAATTTGTAAGAAAATAATTTATTTTTATAATCTTATTTTTTTAAAGTTAATAATACATAGTTTAATTTTAAAATATATAAGTTAAAAATACATATATATTTTAATTAAAAAACCAGCAACAAAAATGATAAGTTCAAAAATTAAAATTTGTAAGAATTTTTTTTTTATAATTATAATTTTTTAATAAGTTAAAATAATTCAAATTAATTAAAAAAATGAAAAATAATCCTTATACCAATTCCACATTATGGAATCCAAACGCAGAATAGCTTATTCTAGCTTTAATTTTCAGGATTAATTAATTTAAGAATAGGTCCTTATTCTAGAATATGCCTATTCTGGATAAATTAATTCCATGCACCAAACGGGCTCTATCAACGTCAATCACCTTTGTTCTATGTAGTGTTCGATCAGTATGAACAAGCAAATTCTAGCAACCCCACAATTGGATGTTGCAGATGTTGTTAACCCAAAATCACTATGCTTATACCACATCTACGTTCAACTTTCTTGCACAAAATTTAGGCTAATTGTAGATTTTCCATCCACAATTCAATATAGGGACCAATGACAAAAATAGTGGACATATTCATGTTAGAATACTTCAGGGATAACTGAGAGGGGGGGGGGGTGA
>MU215122.1:366995-392002 GCA_018584345.1 Thuja plicata
ACATATGATAAATATAGCTCTGCTGCTTTAACACTCTGCTCTGCTTTTCTTATCTCTGGCTTTCGCAACTCTTCTTATCACAAATGACCTTCTATAAGTACATACACCAAGTATGAGATCATGAGACCTGTTAGATAGTTCTTCATAACATCCTTGTTGGCTCTACTAAGCGCACAAGCATAATTACAACCGCTCAAGTATAAACTGAATAGATGCGTCGCTTCACTGAGTCGGCTTCACCAATTTAACCATAACTTTGCAATCTTCTTGAAATATGTTTGGCACCTTTACAGTAATATCAAAAACTCATAATTAATCATGAATATACACATGCATATCCTGATGATAAGTGCAACTCCAAAAACATGTTATATGCGTCGGCCTTAAACTGTTATTCCTCCAGAATTGTAACCATCAATAATAGAATTACATATCTTTATTGAAACATCATATCTGGGTCTGCGTGTATGAACATAGCATAATAAACATGTCAAAAACATGTATCTATCCATGCAAGTCTTCATCTCATCATATGGATAAGTACATATAGAAGTACTGCTATGTATTATATGTTGTCATCAATGACAAACATACAATCAATCAACTGTTCAGAATCAAATCTCCAACAATTCAACTATGAACAACAATAGACAGAAACATAAATTTGAATACCAAAATTAGTTGATGTGAAAAACCCAACTATAATCAACTTCAACAACAATTAATTAATACCGAACAATCTATCCATATATTAGTTTCAATAGGAAAAAAAACAATGATGTATCTAACTAATTGTTTCAATCATGTTCATGCACAGGTAAATCTTTGCTTTTATTACCAATTTTCAATCATCAAATTCATTGAGCCTGTTTGGGTGCTGGAATACCAAATGCTGGATATGGTCAATTTTGGAAGATGCTACAATTCTAGAAGATACATATCCTAGAAATGATTTCAAGAATATGGGCTGGACCCGTTTGGTTCACCTGGAAGATGACTGAGAAGATGCATAAATAATTTTATTTGTTTATTTCTTTATTTTTTTGAATACGGTGTGTATGTGTGTATATATACACATATGTGTGTATATACACACACATACACACATATACACATATTTGTGTATATATATATATATATATATATATATATATATATATATATACACACATACACACATATATCAACAAATAGGTCCATCATATATCAACAAATTATAGTCCATCATATGTTTAAATATATCAACAAAGTATAGTCAATTTAATCTGTAAAAATCAAGTAGGTCCTAATACATGAAATAGGTATACATATTATACTTTTTAGACCAACTCAAGTGGTTCAAACCTTTCATGGAGAATATGTAATATTCTCTCATGATCCTCACTATCTAGTCTCCACTTACGACGTCCACATTGAGATTTATCTGTATGGAGACAAATGGAGGTGGAAACTACTAGGTAACTATATTGAAACACCTTATTGTCAGGTTGGTAATCAACAAAGTGAATACCATGCTGAATTTGTTAGAATAGTCCCAAAGGATAACTAAGAAGGGGGGTGAATCAGTTATCAGCTGATTTAATTCTTTTCTCTTATTAATTCTAGAATACCATAAAGTAAATGCACATTCAGATAACACAATGGACAACACCACAATTTGGTTATGGGGAAACCAAATGGTAAAAACTCCAGTGGGAATTAGTACCCACAATGAACTATACTTGTTTATAATAATCCCTATTAGAAGATCTTGCAACCCTGTTAGGAGTTGTTCTTTACAATGCAATAAGTATAATGAATTGGTTAAGGGTCTGACCCTGTTAGGAGTCTTTTACAAATAACCTTGTTAAAGGTGAGGACTCACTGTCCAAAAGCTCATTTCTTTAATGGTGAAGGCTACAACCTTCTATAGAACATATATGCACTATATCTGATGATGAACTGTAGAGTAGACCTACTGTCTTGATCAGTTCCAATGTAATGTAATCTTCCACTGCTTCTTCACATAGATCCTTGATGAATGAAACATAACTGATATTCTACTCTGTACTTTTTGTCTCTTTTCTTATCATTCATACTTAGCGTTCACAAATGAACTACTATAAGTATCTTCCTCAAAGTATAAGGTCACAACGGCTGTGGGAAACACTTCACCAAATTCCTTGTCGGCTTAACTAAGCACAAAATTAGGATTAAGATCACGTAACACAAATTGAACAGATGCGATGCTTCACTGAGTCAGCTCCCTTAAATTATCTCAAACAACATGATCCAGATGAAACATGACAAGCGCTCTTAACCAAACATGGTTAACTCAACACTAATCATGAATATAAACATGTGTATCTTGAAGATAGGTGAAACTCAAGAACCAATGCTAACACGTCGGCTCTATATAGATAAACTCTAGAAAATATAACTACCACTAACAAAATTACACAACTCAACTAAAACTTCATATCTAAGTCTGCATGTATGAACAAAGCATCCAAAGCATGTCTAAAACATGAATATAACCGCGCAAGGATTAATAGCATCATTCTAATAAGTACATATAAAACACTGCTATATATTATATGTTGTCATCAATGACAAACACACAATCAACTAGCTGCCAGAAGTAAATCTCCAACAATCTACCCCTTTGACATTGATGACAACATATGATATTAAAAACATCTTCAACACATGGTGTCCTCTTTCTTTTTACAATCTTCTCGATATCCTCATCAAAGATTCCTCTACACTGCTGCAGCTCCTATGTCTGTGTTTTTAATTTACATGATTATATACTCCCCCAAAGTATATGCTCCCCCTTACTATATACTCCCCCTTTGACATCAATGGCAAAGGGCACCGTAAACAATTAGGCATGGGTACTACACCAGAAATAGAGTAGTCAACCATTCATCAGTCACCATGGACTGACGTACTTGTTGCTTTATCTAATCAGACTCAGGAAAGGGAATTAGTCCCAAATTCTCCCTAAGATACTCAAAATTATATTTTGATAAAGGCATTGTGAAAATATCTGCCAACTATTCTTTAGTGCTCACATAGTCCAATTTTACTTCTTTGTCTGCAAATTTTTCTCTAAGAAAATGGTATTTGATCTCAATGTATTTTGTCTTTGCGTGCATCACAGGGTTCTTGGACATGTTGATAGTGCTAGTGTTATCACAGTGAATAACAATAGGATAATCAACCTGAATACCAAAATTTCTAACCATCTGCTTGATCCAAACCATTGTTGAACAATTCAATGCTGCTGCAACATATTTAGCTTCTGCTGTTGACAGAGAGATACAATTCTTCTTCTTGCTTATAAAAGAAACCAACCTATCTCCAAGAAATACTACTCCTCATAAAGTACTCTTTCTGTCATCAATATAACCTACCCAATCTATATCTGTATATACATCAAGTTGTACATTCTCTGATTTAGGATACCATAAACCATAGTCTATAGTTTCCATTAGATATCTGAATATTCTCTTTATTTCCATTAGGTGATTTTTCTTGGGTTCAGATGTAAATCTACCAACAATGCCAACTACATTAGATATGTCTGGTCTATATTGAGTAAGATATATAAGTTTTCCAATCATAGACTTGTACAATGTCTTGTCAACTGCTATGGAATCATCCTCTTTAGAAAGCTTGCTTCCTGTTATCATAGGAGTGCATACTGGCTTATAGTCTTCTATCTTGAAAGTCTTCAATATTTCCTTCACATATTTGGATGATTTATGAATATTCCTTTATCTGTCCGCTTTACATTCAATCCCAAAAAATATTTTATAGGACCAATCATGGTCATTTCAAATTCATTCTGCATTTCTTTTTCAAATTCTGCACTAAGCTTGTCATTACCTCCAAATATAATGTCATCAACAAATATGGCAATAGGTAATAATCCATCAGGTGTCTCTCTTATGAATAATTTGCAATCAGCTACTCCTTTCTTGAATCCAATCTTGGTAAGATAACCATCTAGTCTCTCATACCAAGCTCTTGGGGCTTGTTTAAGTTCATAGAGTGCTTTTTTCAATCTGCATACCATGTCTAGTTTATCTGATAGATTAAATCCTTTAGGCTATTCTATGTATACTTCTTCCTTCAAGTCACCATTCAAAAAGGCTGATTTGACATCCATTTGGTATACTTTAAAGTTTTTGAATGTTGCATAGGCCAAGAATAACTTAATGGCTTCTAGTCTTCTCACAGGGGCAAATGTGTCAATGTAATATATTCCTTCCCTCTGTGCATATCCTTTACACACCAGTATTGCTTTCTTTCTAACCACTGTACCATCTTCATTCATCTTATTCCTAATTACCCACTTTGTTCCAATCACATTTTTGTCACTAGGTCTTGGAACCAATTCCCATGTATCATTTTTGATTATTTGATCTAATTCTTCTTCCATTGCTTTCTGCTAATCAGAATCCTTGCAAGCATCTTCAACACTTAAAGGTTCAATCTGTGAAAGTAAACATACCTCTTCATCCACTGTTAAACTTTTTGCTTTAGATCTAGTTAAAACACTACTGCTCTGATCTCCAATGATATCATCTTTTGAATGGTATCTAGATGTGAATTTTGGAACTTTTTGTTTGACATCCTCTTCTGTAATCTATGATACTTCTTTGCTTGATTCAGTTTCATTACATGATACATCAATGCAATCAAACATTTCTTCAATAACAGTGTCTTTACTGCTAGGCCTGGGTTCATCCTCAATCATAGGTGCATATTCATAGTACCTCTCTTGAACCATGAACTTCTCATCAATATTTACATAAGTACTTTCAATTATCTTCTTTAATCTCAAATTAAAACATCTGTATGCTTTTATTTTAGTAGAGTAACCAAGGAAAATACCTTCATCACTTCTAGCATCAAACTTCCCAACACCATCATCTCTCTTGATGTAGCACTTGCTGCCAAAGATTCTAAAGTATTTTGCTGTAGGTACATTACCAAACCAAAGTTCATAAGGTGTCTTATCTGTGCCTGGACTTAGTTTTGTTCTGTTGATAGTATATACTGTTGTATTGACTACCTCTCTCCAATAGGTGTGCACAACTTTTCCTTCATTCATCATAGTGCACGATGTATCAAGTATGATCCTATTCCTTCTTTCTGCAATCTCATTCTGTTGAGGGGTTCTAGGAGTACTCAACTATCTTTTGATCCCATGTTCTTTTCAGTACTCATAAAATTGGTCAGAGGTGAATTCTCCTCCTCTATCCGATCTTAGACATTTTAGTTTTATTCCAGATTCATTCTCAACCTTAGCTTTGAATATTTTGAATTTCTCAAAGGCTTTAGACTTCTCCTTTAAGAACACAACCCACATCATCCTTGAAAAATCATAGACAAACAAAATTAAATACCTTTCTCCATAGTATGATCTTGTTTGAGTTGGACCACATAAATCTGTATGCACTAGGTCTAATTTGTTTTCAGTTGAGTTCTTCTTGCTTTTGAAAAATCTCCTTACATGCTTTCCCATAACACATTCCTTGCACATTGTGTCAACTATTCTTACAATACTTGGAATGTCTCTAACTGCCTTGACATTGCTCATCTTTTCTATATTGTCAAAATTGATATGACAGAGTCTCTTGTGCCATAACCAACTGTCATCCACTTTTGTAACAAAACAACTTACATCTGAATTGAGCTGAAAAACATTACCTTTTGTTTTTGAGCTTGATGCAATCATGTCTCCTTATTTGTTGTTAATAATGCATTTTTTGTCTTTGAATTCTAAATGATAACCTTTTTCAAGTAGTTTTCCAACACTTAGTAAGTTGTGAGGTAATCCATCAACATATAGAACATCATCTATCTTGTTCTTTCCATCCAAGGTGATAGATCCTCTTCCTATGATAGGTTTAGGAGTGTTATCTCCAAATCTAACCATACCACATTTGTACTTTTCCATATGAACAAATCTGTCTTTATCACCTATCATGTGGTGAGAGAAACCGATGTCAATAATCCAATCAGTTCTGATGTCTACTTTGGAAATTAGGGCTAACTCCTGTTCTTCCTTTTCATCTTCAATGTCCATTTCCTCAAGTAATTTTTCTATGTCTTTAAGGGCAACGAATCCAATTTCATCCTCTCCTGAATCTTCATCTGTTACACCTTCTTCAGCATGGTAGCATTCCTTTTTTTATTCAGGTTTGTAATCAGATCTGAACTTCTTGACTCTTGTGGGACACTTGAATGCAAAGTGACCAATCTTGTTGCATGAAAAATATTTGAATGGAAGCTGCCCTTCATACTTTCCTTTTCCTTTCTTTTCTCTTTTAGCAATCATGGCAATAATTTCTTCTAGTTCTTCATCAACTTATTCTATCTCATTAGAAATGCGTAAAGTTTTCTTACCATGTATTGATGCTTTTAAGGCTGTTTCACTTTTGGGTTCAGTCTTCAATCTTGATATCTCAAATGCAGAGATTTTACTGATCAAAGTCTCTCTCTTGAAGTCCTTTGAAAATTTCATGGTTTCATCTAGAATATTGATCTTTCTCTCATAGTCTATTGTCAATGTAGTCATCATCTTGTCCATTATGTCTTCTTTTGAAATTTCTCCACCATTGTTTCTGATTCCAAAAAATGCTTCATTTATCCTTTGATTGTAGGCTCTGATGTTTTCTTCAGGTAACATCTCAAGATTGTTGTATTTCTTTTTCCATGTCTTCCTGCGTGTATTCTTTGCTTGGATATCTCCTTCAAACATGTCTTCTAAATACTTCCATATTGTGTATGCCTTGTCTACTTTCTTGATCTCAGAGAATTCACTATCAGATAGTGCACTTATAAGGGCTTCTTTGGAAATTTCATTAGTTGTGAATGTATCCTTTTTGTTTACTAGTGGCATCATCTTTTGCAAGGTCTTTTAGAGAGGGAATAGAAACTTCTTGTGTGGCTATCTCAAATATCTCAAAACCAACAAACTGTAGATGTGTTATCATTTTGTTCTTCCAATCTAGATAATTCTCTCCATCGAACTTAGGACTCTCTTTTCTGAAGTATGCCATCTTATCTACCTTAAGTTGTTAGGCTTTCTTTTCAAGGCACTTGGCTCTGATACCAATTGTTAGAATAGTCCCAAAGGATAACTAAGAGGGGGGGGGTGAATTAGTTATCAGCTAATTTAATTCTTTTCTCTTATTAATTCCAAAATACCATAAATTAAATGCACATTCAGATAACACAATAGACAAAACCACAATTTGGTTATGGGGGAACCAAATGGTAAAAACCTCAGTGGGAATTAGCACCCACAATGAACTATACTTGTTTATAATAATCCTTGTTAGAAGATCTTGCAACCCTGTTAGGAGTTGTTCTTTACAATGTAATAAGTATAGTGACCTGGTTAAGGGTCTGACCCTATTAGGAGTCTTTTACAAATAACCCTGTTAAGGGTGAGGACTAACTGTCCAAAAGCCCACTGCTTCAATGGTGAAGGCTACAACCTTCTGTAGAGCAGATGTGCACTATATCTGATGATGAATTGTAGAGTAGACTTGCTATCTTGATCAGTTCCAATGTAATGTAATCTTCCACTGCTTCTTCACATAGATCCTTGATGAATGAAACATAACTGATATTTTGCTATGTACTTTTTCTATCTCTTTTCTTATCATTCACACTTAGTGTTCACAAATGAACTACTATAAGTATCTTCCTCAAAGTATAAGGTTGCGACAGCTATGGGAAACACTTCACCAATTTCCTTTTTGGCTTAACTAAGCACGTAATCAAGATTAAGATCACAGAACACAAACTGAATAGATGCAATGCTTCACTAAGTCAGCTCCACCAAATTATCTCAAACAACATGATCTAGATGAAACATGACAAGCACTCTTAACCAAACATGGTTAACTCATAACTAATCATGAATATAAACACGCGTATCCTGAAGATAGTCAAAACTCAAGAACCAATGCTAATACATCGGCTCTGTACAGATAAACTGCATAAACTGTAACTTCCACTAACATAATTACACAACTCAACTAAAACTTCATATCTGAGTCTGCGTGTATGAACAAAGCATCCAATGCATGTCTAAAACATGAATATAACCCTGCAAGGCTTAATATCATCATTCTGATAAGTACATACAGAACACTATTGTATATTATATGTTGTCATTAATGACAAATGTACAATCAACTAGCTACCAGAAGTAAATCTCCAACATAATTACTTTGATTTGCTTGAAATATGTTCCCTCTAAAACAACTAAACATGTATGTCACAAATTTTAACAATATAAATTTAAACAAACTAAATTTGAAATTTGTTAAAAGGTTTAAATTTAAATTTACAAATTGAGTTCTATACATTGATGTAAAGAATACAAACCTATGGGGAAAAACATTCCATCACTTTCTTCAGGTTCAAGTAACTTCATCCTCATTGCATTAAAATACAGTAAACAATAACCAATTCCTTCTACATTTCCACGCTCAACAATCACTGCAAAGACATATCCTACAAAATAAATTTATATATATACATGTGAGATCTTAAAATTTACTTAGTTCAATCTATAGTTCTATCTATCTATCTAGATACATGCAGCTCAATGGACCATATAATGTGAAATATACTTTTACAAATTTCGACCAATCCCGAGATATAATCATAATCAGTAGAAATCAAAGGAACATCATCAAAGTTTTCATCCTCATCTCTATCAAATGTATCAATAACAACTAGTGGCACTAGATTCCATGAACATACATATCCACGGTCTTGATTGATGCATTCCTCATAATTTTCAGCAATGCAGTGACAACAAAAGCATGAGTAGTCCCTAGTGTTCAACGTCTAATTGCGACAATTCATACTCATAACTGAATGCAAAGACCACATCTTTTCTATCCACTTGAAACCATGCATAATTTTTATATCCACACCTGAACAGATGGATATATAATATTACGTTCTATAAATATAAATTGAATAAAGAATGTACATTAAAAATTTAAACACTTGAATAATTTAAAAATGTGTGCATACCTTTTATCTCCCAAAATTTTTTATGGTACTGCTTGAGTCATTCTTGAGCACGTATCATTCTCATTTGGTGTGAAATGTGTCTTGCACCATTTAACAACATCATGTGAATTTTTCATATGAACTCCCTTATAATTCATTTGATACCTCCCTAGACCAGGTTTGATGTAAGCTCCAGCACCATCATGTTCACCTTTTCCATGTCCACTCTCAAAAGAACTCCAGACATGTGGTATGTTTTCATTATGATGATATCTAAATAGTGCATAAAATGGTCTAGATGATTTGAATTATGCAGCACATCCATCTGACCAAACATAATGTTTATCAATTTTTATACCTCTTTTTTTCAAATTTGCAAAAAAAATCCTGACGCGGTGTTCTACATAATGAGTGTCATGCTCTCTATCATCACATATATAAAAATGATATTTCTTCTTGATGACCTATGCTTCAAATGTGCTCTGAATACCATCTAAATCTAATTGTGTGTGTCGATAACACACATGTACATTAATAGTAATTTACTCTAAAAAATAGTATTCCAATTGAATTTCCTTTTGATGAACAAAGGAATAGTTTTCTACAAAATCAACTACTGATATAATAGTTCCAAGTGGGAAATTGTCTCTCATTGTTTGGAATTGTTGTGCTTACCCCTTTACAAAAAAAAACATGATGAATGTAGGGTTGAATCAATTTTTTACATTTGTCCATAAATACTCCAACATTTATCTCCTCTTCAACATATTATAATCTTTTGGATTCTTTCCCAAAAAAAATTTCATTCTTTACATATTTGTAACTCTTGCAATTTACCATCTTTGTTACATCAATGTTTTCATTTTTCAAAGGAAAATGAGTCAAATTAGCACATGTTTGACATATTCCTTTTATGCAATTTATTTGTCCACCTGCATCATCTCTTTTGTCACATAAAATGGATGAGATGAACTCACTTTGTCTACTAAGAGGAGCATTTTCAAAACCATAAGTGTCTTCTACAAACTTTCAAAAAACCTGATAGTGGAGATCAAATTCAATATGATAATGACAACAAGTTTCAAACACTTTGTTTGTCCTAATATAATATGGCTTCAATCTTTCAAACAATGTTTGCCCAATCTTTATATTAGGATTTGAACTATAAAATGGCACATACATTTCATGTTGTGTTGTACTGTCCAACCAATATTTCGTATGATATTCATATTGATTAGCTAAAATTCTATGTTTGATAACATCTCTACTGTTTGATGAAGGACGTGTATTATCATTCCAAAATAATGTGACCAACTTCTTGATTCCTCCATCAACCCTATCAAAATGAGGATCTCTAGACATGATTACTCATTTGCCTTCCAAGGTGATATCATCCAAAATCATTCTCCTATTAACATAGCGTGATATTGTTCTCCTACTAAAACCAATCTGAGATGAAACTGAAGATATTTGTTTTTTTTGGAGCATAGTGTTACGTATAATGGATTTTAACATAAATTTTCTTGTAATGGTCTTATCTTTAGTTCAAGATCACTTCCCTACCTGATTCAAACCTTTCCTAAGATTTTCAATCATATCATTTTGCATGTCACCAACTTTTCTCTTCTTTGATGTTGCGTCTATACCCAATAATTTCAATGCCCCTTCCAATTTTTTATTTATAAGTACAACTGAAAGCAATTAGGCGTGTTTATGTGTTTCTAAATTATCAAATTTAGCCAATATTTCTCTTGCTTTCATATTCATTGACCTCTTTTTAGCAAGACTTAAGGGTTGAACATTAGCAACTGATCTCAAATTCTCCACATCCATTATAAGTAAATGATCTAAGTTTCTATAATTAATATTTCTCTTTATAATTTGAGCTAAATTTATAAGTTCATCCATACCAATAGGAGCACATGATCTTGAACCTTCTCCAACATCAATTGCTTGAGCTTTTAGAGGGAGTGATCCCGACCCTTCTTTAGTGTGCAATTATTCTACTTGACTTGACCCTCCTACTTTGGCTTGTCCTTCACCTTCTTTAGTTTTATGATAATATGCCAATGCAGCTTCACAATTTCTTTGTTTGGTACCAGGTGACCTTTTTCTAGCAGATTTACTTTGTCTTCCCTTCTTGTTCCCCATTTCTTCTCTTCAAAAAATATCTTCCAAAAGATCAGCAATAAAAATTCTTTTCTTCAAAAAATAATTTGATCTAATATTTCTCCTCTTCAAAATTATGCTTTCGAAAAAAATAGAAATAATAATCCTTCTCCAAAAATTGCCTTTGTAAAAATTAATCAATAATAGAAAAAGTGAATTAACTTATTGCAATTCGGTAAAAAACTGAAAAGAAAAAACTTTACTCTTATACCATTCTAATTTTTTTAAAAAAAAATCAAATTCAAAATGGCCAACCTAGTTCGCGCGAAGTAGCTTAGGTAAAATTCTAGCGGGGTGTTTCTCACCAAAGTTTTCACATAGAAGTCTTTGCGTGAAGACCCTTGTCATGAAGACCCTGAGAGCCCTTTGTGCAAAGGGGGTCTTCATGCAAAGACCCATAAAATGAAATTTTGTGCTAAAAAAAAATAAAACTCCAAAAAAATGGCCTTTCAAGGCTTGGGACAAGGACCAAACTAGATGATTTCCTGAAACACATGATGCCAAATGATTCTATTCGGAGAAAGCTTTCTAATGAAAATAATTTTAATACTTATTGAGTTCATTTTTATTTTCAAATATTACTTTAACTAAACATAGGTTGTTTGGTCATTCAACAACCTGTCTCTTTAAGGCTTTAGGAAAATTAGTAAATTACAAAAAAAGTATGAAAAATATGTAGGAAAAGAGTATTTGTGTTACGTTCTCTTAAAAAAAAAGAATTTTGATATATACAGATAAAGTTAGTGTAGACCTTATGGCAAGACATATTGTCAATTAGTGCCAACACACTTAGTCATTCATATGGTTATAGTGTTGACCGAGATAAGAAGTTGCAATGTCGACTGAGCAGTTAGTTCCAAGCAATGTCACCTGAGTCACTAGTGTTACCTAAGTTGCATACTATCTCTGAGTGATCAATGTGGCCCGAGCACCCAGTGTCAACTGAGTGCCAAAGTTTCCAAGTTTACTGTATCTCCCGAGTGCCAGCATATCACTCGAGTGGATTACTAGACCCGAGTATCAGCATTGGGTCAACTTGATTAATATTGTTTAATACTATTTAATATAAGTGTAGCCGACTTGCAGAGGAAATTGATTTGGATAAGTATATATGTAAGATACTTTTTTTATCCAAATATAAGAAGAGATAGAAAAAGAAACAATATTGAAGATATGTATGAATGCGAATATGAAGAGGCAGATCGATTAGAAGGCTAAAAAAATATAAGAACAACAGAGACTCATCTATCACATTCAGGGGAACAGTATTACATCAAAGGATCTTATTCAGTGAATTAGAGTTGCATAGCAGATCATTCACTGGTCCATCCTAACAGGTGTATCAGTCAAATCCTTTAACCGGGTGAACCTAATAGTCCTTCACAAATCTCCTAATAGAGTGCATACTTAATTGTATTGTATAAATCCATTCAGAAGGTGGACCTAACAGTCCTTATTTATCCTAATAGGGCAGACCATCAAAAGTGGTCAATTGTAAGCCTTAACCGGCCCACTTTATTATTGCAGTTCTAAAGCTTGTGGGTATCATCCACACCCCAATTTAATTTCTATTTGGAAGGATTATGGGTCACCATATCTTGTGTCAAGTGTTATGAATGTTAATTTCTTTTCTATTCCATACATGCAATTAGATTAGTCAATCTAATAACAGATATAAGTAAATAAGTTTTATTGGATCCTGATTCAGTCCCCCCTCTCAGTCACCTAGCCTACAATATATTTCCAACAATTAGTATTAGAGATAAGGTTCTATTATCAAAATTTTAACAACTTGAGAAAAGATCAAAGGCAATGGAAATATACAGACTGGAGAAATTTATTGAAAATGAAAAGATAGATCTACAAGTGGCCATGGATCAAATCAGAAAACTCAAGGAGCATCTTTCTCATTCCCTGAAAAGAAGAAAAGAATTAGCAATGCAAATGAATGACAAAGGTTACATAGAAGAAAGAATTGAATATTTATGCAAAGAAATAAATTCTAAAGAAGCTAATGTAGTCATTGAAGACCTACTCGCAAAGAATCTCACTTTACATGAAGAAGTCAAAAAGTTGAAGAGAGAACAAGAAATTCATTCAGTTAGAATATGGGAAGTCATGGAAAAAAATAACCAACCAGAAATGATAGAGATATGGCACAATAAGATAAAATATTGCTAAGTTGTATATTAGAGGAAAAATAAATTGAAATCCATCATTTGTCACTTCAACAAGCAGATATGATAAATAACACAATAATGCAAATCAAGAAGTTATCAATCTGAGGATTGAAAATGAAAGACTGCAAAATGGTCTCAATACTGAAAATAAAACCAATGAGAGTATGATGAATTCACAAGAAAGAATGGATCATTTGACAGAAAAAAATCAATTCAAACCTCATGGATAGACTAGATTAGGTTATACTGAACAAGGTGAATCCTCATAGCAAGGAACTCAAAAGAATAAGAAACCTACTTGTAATCATTGTGGTAAGTTAGGGCATGCCTCAAATAAGTGTTGAAGAAATGGGAATTAAAAATTTAATGACAAGTGCTACATGTGCAAAAAACATGGATATAGGGCAAGTGAATGCACTGAGAAACCTAAGTTTGAAGGAAATTGTTTCAATTGTAACAAACAAGGTCATAAATCCACCGAGTATAGAACTAAGAAGTGGAACCCCGTTGAACAGTTAGCTAAAGCTATTTTTGGTTGGGATTACAACACATGGAGAAAATGTTGTCATTGTGGTGAGTATGGGCACATCGGTGAAAATTGTACTAAGACTCACATTAGAAAAAGGAATCTGACTAAGATATGTTATGTGTGTAAACAACTCGGTCATCTAAACAAGAATTGTATGAATAGAGAAAAAGTGGATACTAGTTTTGAGAAAGGCAAAGAAATTTTTTTTGAAATGAAAACTTAGATTAGTTAGCAGTGTGTAAGGAAGTCTCCTGATAATTCAGACCAAAACAATGAAGAAACAAATAGCACCCAAAATGGTGAGTTGGGTGGAACCACCATCTCTGAATAAAGATATAAGGAGACAATTGGAACTATGCATACAAGCCATCATACATCAATTCCAGATATGCTAGCAAGTCCAAATATTCATATTGATGCGCTAGGACACATTATGGTTCTAACCGAGTAAGGATCTCAGTTATAACTGAGTTACTGTAGCTTAACCAAGTTAAGTCAGGTTGTATGGTTTCAAAGATGCGAAGTTATTTTTCACCGAGCTTTCGAGTATTCCTGGGAGAACTAACCAAGCTACGACAACTACTATGTATGGAGCATTTAATGAAAACTTTATGGTGAAAATTCTCATAAATGGTGAAATCAAAGGGTTATTGCTTACCAAGGTTTACAGTTTGTAGAGAGATTAAGAGCTTATTGTGATTCCAGAGTGAATTTGTGTTTGGAATCTTTAGTTGTAGTGAAGTTTCATCAATCCTCTAAGAATTATGGCATCTTCATCCAGCAGTAAGATCAAGAAGGGATCTGAGATGTTAGTGAGGAATGTCGTCTGCGAACCACCAAAGTTCAAACTTTATCCAGCAATTGCAGAAGAGATAGATCTAATGGGAGCCCATTCCCAAATTCGTCCTCATGTACTATTGATTAATGACATTCAAAGCTTCTACAATTGCACCATTCAATAGCTAGGCACATTAGAGATGAATCAAGCATATGAGGCAATTTGTGTGGATGGAAACCTAAAGCTGGGACACAAGCATCTCAAATTCAAGGGTTTAACTCATATTTTACACATGTCAAAGAACTTCCAACTAAAGTGGATTAGGTTTATTCTGAGAGATATTCACGACATGCATTTCTGGTTTGAGCAGCCCATGAAAATCACTAAGATGATGGTACACCGAGTGACAGGGTACCCAATGCTCAAAAAAACTAAAGTGACTAAAACCCTACCCTGAGCTGATCTAGATAAGAAGACTCTTGCCGAGTGGGATGGAAGAGGCATGAAGTTGAATGGAGTAACTAACATAGAGCTAAATTTCAAAATTCATGTGATTGCACATAAGATATATAGTTCAAGCCGACCAAATAGTGTTCCATATGAGGTTCTGGACTTGGCATACAAAGTGGTGAAGAACAATCTATCATTCAAACTTGTCGAGTTGCAACTCGTCCAACTAAGAAAAAACATGGAGAGCATCTGTGCATCTAAGACCAATCCATGTAAGTTTGGCTCACTCTTGGTCTGGTTATTCTTTTATGTTCAAAATTTTTATCCTTCAAAAGGCACAGTGTTATAGAAGAAGGATAGGCCTATAGTTTATCAGATAAATGAGTTTATAGCAGAGTTGGGAGATAATTTTGAAAGCATCATGGATGCTTAATTTGAAAGTTTCAGAGAGAAAATACATAATAGATTCAGAATTCCCAAACAATTGGTAGAAGACTATAAGGATGATATATGTTTGCTAGTTGATTGTGACAAAGTTCACATCCAATCAGGCAAACCCAGAGTTGCATGGGTGAAACCTCTTGCATATGAGGTTAACATAGATGATTCCATAGACATCATTGAGGCTCTTATTAATGAGCCTATTGATCCTAAAGCAACTTATTTTGGTACTTATGAAGAAGCTAAGGGCAGAATAACATTGGAAATAGAAATTCCCAATATCTTGAAGAGTGGAAGGAAAATAATTGAGAAGTTTGGAAATAAATATGGCAAGCCATCAGACTCTCCTCCTTCAATCACTGAAATAAAAGAGGATGAAAAAGGTAGAAAAAGAAGAACCTGAGAAAGAAGAGGAAGAGGTAGAAGAAGAGCCTCCTAAGAAGAAGAGGATAGACCCCAAGAAAAGACGAAAGGCCTCTACCCCTGCCTCCACTACAAAAAAACCCATGAGATCTAGAAGATAACTGATATTGCCTAAAGAAGATGAAGAAGAAGATACAATTAAATTAAAGAAGATGCCACTTACCTTTGAGAAAAAGTTTGAAGAATTGAAAGAAGGTAGTGGAATGTCATGTCTCAGATCACTTAAGTATGCTTCCAGAACCAAGGATGAGTAGAATATGATTGAGGATGCATTAGTAGTGAAAATGGAAAGATGGAAGTATGATCCATCTGAATTGAAAAGCCATATGACTAAAGACCTTCTCAAGGCAATCACCATTCATTGGAATAATGCACTCCAAATAGATAATGACATCAAAAAATAGAAGTTGAACCAAGGCATGCCTACTATGATTGATAAAGAGGTAAAAGATACTATGTCAAAGTATGAGAGTAATCATAGTCCAAGGTTTAGAACTTTTTAAATTTTGAGAAAGAAAATAAAGGATGTTGTGTAGATCGCAACTAAGTTGTGGAAGACCATTTTTTATATCAAGGAAGACAAGGTAGATGATAAGATAGAGAAACTAAGTACAAACCCTTATGTATAGGTTAAAGATGAAGAACTAACTGAGGTAAAGACCATTAAGGATTCTAATGCAGAGAAAATAGCAGTAGAAGTGATGGCATCACTGCCCCAATCACCTAGTCTGATTATCTTATCTCCGAGAAAGGAAAAGACCATGGAGTCTACATCAAGTCTAGTAGGAACCAAGCATCAGGCTCTACCTACTACTAGGCCAAGCCAGACTGAGTCATAGAAGGACACTGTGAATACTTTAGTTGGTACTGATTCTACAGTTGGTGCAAAGATAGTTAATGATCTATTTCAATTAAACACTGAGGACACGGATGATAATGGAAAAGGTGAGGAAATAATTCCTACACCTAATCCCAAGGTCAAGGCTAAAGAAAGGGAAATGATTAATGATGAAGTTGAACTTGAGGAAGACATTATGATTCCTAATTGGGATCTTTCTATCCTGATAGCCGAGAAGATGGACATCCTTGGGGAGCTATAGAAGAAAAGAGAAAAACAACAGAAGCTCCGAGCTGAGAAGAAAAGGAGAAGAGTACTAGAGGACATCAAAGATATATTCCTTAACTCACTAGAGATTGAATTCAATGAGAAAGACTCCATAATGGACCAACTTGTTAACATAGTTCACAATTTTAACGAAGATCTTAGTGGTCAGGAGAAATTACTGCAGAAGGCAGAGAGAGAATTTGAGAATAAGGTTCTAGAGAATGTTGCAGGTAAGATTGCAATAGATCAAGTAAAGCTATCCGCCATTATTATCTCTCTAGAAACCAAAGTGGATAATATTGTTGCATTATTTGTAAAGTTGAGTGACACTTCAAACTTTACCATGGAAATAAAGGACAAGCTGACAAAGATTGACAATTATTTGAAGGCAAGTGCAAACCAGTTGAGACTTGATCCAAGTTCAAGTTCAACACATTTTGTTAAGATCAAGTATATGACTGATCTGTAGGAAGAGCTACTGAGGGAAGAAGGAATAAAAAGGGAATACCTATCATCTATACTGAGCCAACTCCTTCGTCATATGGATGTCATGAAAACACATATTGCTCACACAGAGACACTCATTCATGATAACATTTTTTTAGTTGCAGAGCTTATGATGGAGTTGTCTGTAGAAATTTAGATTGAGTTTCACATCCTAAAGGTGTTGCAAAACAATTGGGACAAGACTTTGTCTCAAATTTTGAAGGTGCATAGTGATTTCCTTTCATATTTTGGTATTACCTTGTAGATATGCTTTTTGGAATTTGTGTCAAAAACAAGGGGGAAAGATAGGATTTATATGAGGAAATACATGTACAAAGAAAAGGAAGATATGTATAGTAGAGTTATAAAAAAAGTTTTGAAAAATAAAAAATAGAGTCAGTTCCAACTGAGTTGCAGAGCAGTAGTCAAAACCGAGCTAGAAGCCAAGCACATGCAAAGGGGGAGTTTTGACTTATCAGTTTGTTTGGTCAGAATTTTTTGGTATGATAAGTGTTTTTGCCACTAATGCCAAAGGGGGAGATTGTAGACCTTATGGAAAGACATATTGTCAATTAGTGCCAAAACACTTAGTCATTCATATGGTTACAGTGTTGAAAGAGCTAAGTGTTGGTACTCCTAAATTTGGAACAAATTTGGAGTGACCATGTTAAAATTTTCAGATAAGCAAAGTGAATACCCTTGAAATTTGTGTGAGAAGGCTCAGTTGGAGTGATTGAAAAAGATGCCCGGATGATTTTCATGAGGTACAAACTGGGAAGAGGCTTTAATGCCTTTCATTTGACATATGCAATGGGTCCCAGCTCCTAAATTCCAATTCTGATATGTTTAGGGAGTAGTCATTTTGAGGGGGCCACCTAATTCTGCATTTTGCTAAATTGTCAATTTACTGTCTGAAGCCTACTTTACTTCTGAGTATCTTACACCCTGTTGAATTTCATAAGCCATCACTTTGAGAATGTTTAGCATGCATATCAGAGAGCTTATATTTCAGATCTTAGATCATTCTGAATATGTTTGATTAGTTTTGATACTTCCCAAAGTTGGTTGTTCATGAACTGTTTGCATTTTTGTCTTGCCTAGAAATCTGAATAGCCCAGTTTGACACGTTACAAATTTTGACCAATTCATCCAATTGAAAAAATTTCTTTTGTACTGTGTTCCAATGGTCACACACTCCATATTTTCCAGTTTGCAGATCTTTATGAAATCAGATGACAAGTTTTCAAGAACCATTCTGATAGTGATTAATTCTGATTTCCTGTGTATTCAAGTGCAGAATTGCTAAGTGACCTACTTTGAGATCTTCAGAATCTATACCCGAGTGAACATTTTGGATAATTGACTTGTCCCTTGTATTGTAAACATAGGAGTGCACCTACCTGAAGATTTATAGACTCCTACCGATCCATTTATCCACTTTGCCAGAGCCTTTCCGTTTGCAATTTATTAAGGTTTCACTGAAGATACATAATTCAGAATTAAATGGCATACTTTGTGCTTTCCATATTTGCACCCCGTTCGAGGTCAGACATGATTGAATATGGATTTTCATTTTAGAACTAGGAATGAACTCCTTTGAGGATTCCCAAACTTTGATCAATCCAGTTGATCAGTTTGCTTCGCTAATTCCAGATTCAGTTTCTACTTTTTCACTGTGTTAAAATTCAGAAAGTGTTAAGGTGCTATCTTAGTAGATTGGTATTAGTTCAGTGGTAAGTTTTCAAAATAAGCTAATTAAGGGGTCATGTTCCACATGTGGCATTCAATCAGGCTCCAGAGGTTGAGTTTCTAAAAGATCTTTTTGATGACCTTATGAATTCATTTTCAGAGGGCAGTTTGTTCGGTTTGCTGTGCGGAAAAGATTTAAGTTTGCGAAATGGTCATTTTGCATAAGTAATATCTTTCTATCTGAATGATGTTTTCAAGATCCAATTGTGGGACCATCTTCATTACATATGAATGTACTATCTAACTTGATGGCAAGGTTTTAGAATATGATTTACTCATTTTGCAATAATCTATTTGAAGGGGATTTGTGGTGATTCAACATTTGCACTTATGTAGTGTTTTAAAAGGGCTAAGTTTGCATTGCTATATCTTGTGCCGGAGAATGAATCTGAAGGAGTCCTTTCACATGCATAGTCATTATACATGAATGAGTCTAATTTCCAAATGACGAGGTTAGTTTATTTGTTTCAGTGAATTTTTAAGGCTAGTTGTGGAAGCCAATTGCCATTTAAAGGTTCAAATTTGCAAAGGTGATTTTAAAGTCATTTATTTGATGACAATTAAGATAGTTTGCATAATATCTTTCACACTACATACATCATAAGAGATTATAAGGGGAAGATGTGGATTATGTGAACGAGGCGCATGGACTTTTGGAAGATTGTCTATGAGGTGCATCCGAATTTGCATGATTCAGTTTCTGGACAACCAAAGAGCATAAGCAATGAGACATTAGAAGGATTATCACATACAATTGAATCAATAGGTGATGAAAAGAGGCTTCAAATTCAGAATTTTTTATTTTTGTCTACAGTTGAACGACCTTGGGAAGTTTTTAATTGAACTTTGGCATTTGATGGATATTCCATTAATGAAAAGGGAACTATTTGAAAATGTTGTATTCATTTTCAAAGTGTCAGACAATCAATGGTGTGCACATAATGTATTTGTTGGCAGTCTCATGCCAAGTAAACAATGAAGATCATTGCATAGGTAGCGCTGGACATTGAAAGAGTTAAATTGTTTTATAAATTCTTAAACAAATGTGATGTCAATATGTTGCGCTGGGTAAAGACAGAAAAGGGGCTCACGCAGCATTAAAGGTAAAGTTTTAAGAATTAAAACTTTAGATTGTAATAGTTGGCATATCCATAGAGGAGAATATAATGACATAGAATGAAGTTTGAAACCCCACGCATGGATTAGAGGAAGTTGCGCAGCATTTGAAAAAAGAAATTTCCTAAACTTTGAATGTGGCTGCGCTGATTGTAACGAGGATTGTTCTGGCACTTAAACAGCAAACAATACACCAGTATATAAGTCTTGCACAAAGAAGGTTAAATAGAAGTATTACTTTGCTAGTTTTAAATTATAAAGGAAACTTTCAATATACAATGGAAGCCTACGCTGCCAAAGGAGGGGTGACCAAGGACATCAAGTGCATAGTCTTCTGCAAAGAGAAGTTTGCACAGATATTGGGGGAGGATGTTTAAGATGTTTTGCAGATTTGAAACCAAAGAACAAACCCTATGCAAGTATAATATAAAGGGGATTTCCAGGTTGCACAGACAGTTTAAAACACCGACATTGCAAAATCCAAATTACTGAGGAGCTACGATAGACATATGGAGGAGTGGTTTGATGTTTTGGGGAGTTTTAAAGAGAAATCTGCAGAGGTAAATCCATACAAAGGGGTGCCCTGGCCATTAAAGAACAGTGTTGGTTTTCATTTTCAAGATCACATTGCTATAAATGAGCAGTTTTGATGTAAAGTTCCCAACAAAGATGAAAAATAGTGAAATTCCAATATCCCACATTGTCTCTGCAAAGGGCATTTTTGGTATTTATATACCAAAATGGATTCCTCATAAGTAAATATGAGAGCCCAGAGGATCTTGGTGAGCTCCTAGGGGCCGGAGGTCAACTTGCCTGGGTTATACATAGTATTTTGAAGCAAATTCTAAAAATGGCTTTAAACCATAAAATCTAATATCCCACATTATTCCCACGGAGGCATTCTGAAGTCTTTATATGTAAAAACCAAGACATATGAATTTGAAGAAAGAAGAAGAGGCTATCCATGTGTGCCCAGTCATTTGACCACCTCGGTTTCTGTGCCTAAAAATGGAAGAAATAAAATTTTGATGAAAATGGCATATGGAGTTGGTCGCATGGTCGCGAGAAGTGCTTGGTCGCCCAGTCGCAGAAAGGCTCCAGTCGCGCAGTCGGGAGGCAAGTTGAAGGTAACCGCCAAAGTTTTGAGACTTGGCGACTAACCGCTAGCGGTTAGTCGCGAAGTAGCCAGATGCCAATGATGGCTATCACGACATAGAGATAGCTGCTGGTCGCATGGTTGCCAGATGAGAACAAGCCGTCGGATGTTAGTCGCGAGGTCACCCAGGGATGACAGATGAGTTAAAATTGGCTCGCGACTGTGAGACTGTGGTTGTCACGTGGTCGCCAGATATAACTGAGGTCAAAGGTGAGTTAAGACCAGTTTATAACAACTAATATGAGCGTGCCACATGTCAAAATCTGGTGATTTCTGGGCAAAATATGCATAAATCTGAGGTTTTCAAAGATTTTAAAATGTGCACAGGGTTAGTTTAAAAGGGAATTTTATAGTTTTATTGCAAATATTTATATTTTTATTCCCGGAGGTTTTTTGAAGACACTGGAAATCAGATTTTTGCAAAATAAAGGATCAGATTTGGGGATAGAAAAGAATGATTAATTTTGCAGAATGAAACAAATATGTTTATTTGTTTTTAAAGACTTGACAGATGATTTTTTGGGGAGATATTTATCAAAGGATAAATCAGATTTTCTCAAGTATGGAAAGGTCAAATTTTTAAGGGAATAAGATCAGATTTGCACAAAGGAAAGTAAGACAAATGCTTATATATTTTATTACACAAGTCAGATTTGAAAGAGCTTTCCGGGAGGGTTCTGCAAGCTGATATTTTATCAGATTTTCAAAGATATTTTCAAACAGATGAAATCAGATTGGAGACTTTTCAGTGGGAGAATGAAGGAGATTTACAAAGGGACAAAATCAGATATTTTCTCAGACAGATGGACTTAGTTTTTAAATATATTTCAGATATTTTGAAAAGAAGGAATTGATGCAAATCAAATTTGAAGAGAAGGAAAGTTGTTGGCTAGACAGAATTTTTAGGGTTTCTTCTCTTCTATATCTTTCTTTCTTTTCTCAGTTGTAGGGGTTCCTTTCCTCTGCACTGTTCTAGTTTTTATTTCCTATAGATGCCCAGAGCAGGTCCTTGTTGGTTGTGTGGAAATTTTATTGTAAGATATATTTCTCTGTCTTTCTATATTCATGAAAGCTTATTTTCTGGATGTCTTGAAGCAGAATACAGTAATAGAATACAGTGTGGTTCTCCCTCTTTCATATTATCTTGTCTCTTTGCATTCTATTTGTGCTCTAGTGTGTTTCACCTATAAGGCATTTGAAATACACCAGCTACAAGGTAGTTTGTTTAATTATTTATGAGTTCCTTTCAAGGAGAGGACTAAGTTTCATAGATGATTTCAGAGAGAAAAACATTCTGATAAGGATTTGATGCAGATGTATGTATACGAGAGGATAGTTTTTAAGGCACTCTATCTCAGCTGCATGTAGTTTGTAAGGCACTCTACAGTATCTCTATTAGTTTATCTCTGTTGATTCATGTTTTCATTGACTCTTTTCCCAAGGGATAGGCACTGGTTTAGAGTATAGTTTGCAGTCTGTTCCTCATCCAATATCAAAAATCATTTCAATTAAACATACTTTTGTTATTGAGAACAAATGAGCTGAACTCATAAGGATTTGTATCAGCAGGATACTATTCAATTTGTTAATC
The DNA here is from genome assembly GCA_018584345.1 of Thuja plicata. Classification (NCBI taxonomy): domain Eukaryota; kingdom Viridiplantae; phylum Streptophyta; class Pinopsida; order Cupressales; family Cupressaceae; genus Thuja; species Thuja plicata. The sequence continues at coordinate 390,205 of MU215122.1, forward strand.
CCTTGAAGAGTGGATTATTAGGTTATCCCTCCTACAATAAAAGGAAGAAGGATGAAACTCCTTATATCACTGATTTTTGCTATATTTGAGACCATAAGTTTGTATGGTTAAATCTTGCATCTGGTTATGCTTGGTCATTTGCAAGGTGATTTATAAGTTGGTTTAACAAAGGTACATAGAAAATCAGTGTCCACATTATAACATACTATGTAAACAGCAATCATAAAAGGTAAAACCAGCCTGAGTATATCTGGAGCTCAAAAGTGAAGGACCTTATCCAGTCCTTAGAAATTAGGCTTTTCTTGTCTCTGAATCAGTATTAGAAGGCATGGTGTTCAAGTAGTCATTTCAAGCACTGTGGTTCATACAAGAAAAATCCCTAACACTAAGTAGTTGTAGTGTCGACCAAGCAGGTAGTTCCAAGCAGTGTCACCTGAGTCACCAGTGTTACCCAAGTTGCATACCATCTCCGAGTGATCAATGTGGCTCGAGAACCTAGTGTCAACCGAGTGCCAGAGTTGTAGAGTTCACTTTATCACCTGAGTGTCAGTATATCACCCGAGTGGATTATTGAACCTGAGTATCAGCATTGGGCTGACTTGATTAATATTGTTTGATACTATTTAATATAAGTGTAGCCGACTTGTAGAGGTAATTGATTTGGATAGGTATATATATAAGATACTTTGTTTATCCAAATATAGGAAGAAGAGATAGAAATAGAAACAATATGGAATATATGTGTGAATGCGAATATGAAGAGGCAGATTGATTAGAGTGATACAACAGTATAAAGAAACAACAGAGACTCATCTATCACATTCAGGTGATCAGTATTACATCAAAGGATCTTATTTAGCAAATCAGAGTTTCATAGAAGATCATTCACTGGCTCATCCTAACAGGTGTATTAGTCAAATCCTTTAACTAGGTGGACCTAATAGTCTTTCATAAATCTCCTAACATAGTGCATACTTAATTGTATTGTATAAATCCTTTCACAAGGTGGACCTAACAGTCCTTATTGCTCCTAACAGGGAAAACCATCAGAAGTGGTCAATTGTAAGCCTTAACCGGCCAACTTTATTGCTGCAGTTCTAAAGATTGTGGGTATCATCCACACCCCAGGTTTACTTTCTATTTGGAAGGTTTTTGGGTCACCATATCTTGTGTCAAGTGTTATAAATGTTTATCTCTTTTATGTTCCATACATGCAATTAGATTAGTCAATCTAATAAAAGATATAAGTAAAGAAGTTTTACTTGTTCCTGATTCACCCCTCCCCTCCTCTCAATCACCTAGCCTACAAGATATTTCCAATAGCTAGAGCAATCCAAGTGACCTAATCTCTAAATTACGGTTACTGTCACTTTAGAACTTAATAAACTATGAAATATTAACCCAAAATGAATGAAACCAAGTGCATCCTTTAGATATTGAAGTTTCAAATATAATATTGAAATAATTACATCATTATCATATTTTAAAAAAAAATTAATGCTAATCCAAGTGACACTCACTTCTTAAAAACATAGTTTTTTTGACACAAACCACTTTTCGAAGGAGAAGGAAAAATGAATTTGATTAATTTTAAATTATTATTTTTAAATATATTTAGAAACTAGAAATAAATTTCTAAAGTACTGTAATTTACATCATCTTCAAATTTGTAATAGTTTTGCGGCAACAAGTGTTTGAAAGTGAAGTTTTTTCTCACAATGTTGATCTCTGTGCAAAGTTGGCCAAAAGTGAGACACACTATTGTGGGACCACACACACACACACATATATATGTATG
>MU215124.1:51349-62918 GCA_018584345.1 Thuja plicata
ACCATGATGCCTACATTTATGTTTCTTAGCTGTTGTGTCCCAGGATCCCTTATGACCCTTTATGACCCTTTACGATCCCTAAGAATACATCTTAGAGATCTTAAAGTGTCATAAAGGGTCATAAGAGTGTCCTAGGAAGGGCAGTATGAGTTTACACCTTCACGTGGTTGGCCTTGTTAAGTAGAGAATGTTAAACTATTCTTGAAACAAAGAAAAACTCTAAAGCGACACTAAAAAAATACATGTGACATCGAACCGTCGACAATTGCCGACGGCTCGATGTTGCATGTATAAAAAATTCATCGCATGACTGTCGTAATTTTAACCCTCGTTATGCAAAGCCTATGTGTCTTAATAGTGATAGATAAAATGTAACAATAGTATGATTACCATTATAGCTGGCTCGTATTGCGACACCTAGACATCAATTTTTTCAAACGTGTGACAAATTTTCTATACTTACAACGTCGGGCTATCACAAAATTATCGACGGCTCAATGTCACATTTATAGAAAATTCATCGCACGTCTGAAATAGTGATAGATAACATCCAATTCCTATGTGTCGTAATAGTGACAAATGATATGCGACACTTATGTGTTGTACTAGTGACACATAAGTTGCGACACCTACGTGTCATTATAGCGACATTAAAAATATGTAACGATAGCGTGGTAACCATCATAGTCGGCTTGTATCATGATGGTTAGTACCATTGAAATAATGATAGATGGCACAACCGTTGTTAATTCTGACATGAAAACTGCAACACTAGTCTCTGTTGCTAGGCCGAGGGGAAGGTGTTAGAAAAGTGACACATAGCTGTCGAAAAGAGGCCTCAAATGTACTAGTAGAAAAAAAGGCCCAGAAAGGATTCATGCATACCCCTCAAACCTCAGTGAAGACTAGGTGAATGAAGGTGGATGTTGGATTGTAGACATCATCTCTGGGAAGACCACAAAAGTCTAAACTAAGAGAACAGGAGGCCGGTAGAAACCCTGCGGATGGTACCCAACTTACTATCCATGAGGTATGCTCTCTAAAAAAGAAATGAGGATTATTTATTAATAGTCCTCATAAGAAATATATTCTTAGGAACTTTTTTAGAGATCATAAGCCTGATATATTTTTAATTCAAGAAACAAAAATAGCTAAAGATAGGGTAGAGAAAATTTAAAAATTTAAGAATGGTGGTGTTAGTGGGGGTAGTTCAGAGGGTGCTTCAGGAGGAATTGTGTTTTTTTGGAATATTAACAATATTAAAGGAGATATAATCTATTAAGATCACAACATGGCTTCTATAAGATTCCAACATATCAAAGATGGTACATCCTAAATCTTAACTAATATATATGCTCCAAATGCTAGAGCTGGAAGAACTAAGTTTTGGAAGAGACTTGTTTCCTCTAGAAAAATATTTAGTAAAAATAGTTGGTTGATCATGGAATACTTCAATACTCCCCTGAAGGATCATGAGAAATTTGGTGGAATACCTTTGTAGGTTGACAGTAGAATGGATCTAATGGAGTTTATCAACACTCAAGCCCTTCATGATATTGATTCTCAAGGTGCTAAGTATACTTGGACCAACTAGAAGACTGGTGATGCTTTAGTCGAGGTATGGATAGGCAAGGGCCTTATCTCCAATGATTGGTTTGTCCACTATCACTGTACTCTGGTAGCCCATGCTAGGATTAGATCATTCCACTATCCTATCTTCTTCTTGGCTAATCCTATTAAAGGAAAACATAATTTTCCTTTTAGATTCAAGAAAATGTGGATCATGCATCAAAATTTGGAGAACATGATTGGTGTTTGGTGGAATATCATTGTTGAAGGGAAAAATATGTTTAAGGTAGTTAAAAAAACTAAGGAATATTAAGGACAACATTAATTAATGGAATAAGGAGGTTATTGGAGATATCTTTTCTTCTAAATCGACTGCTTAGGCTGAGCTAAAATATATCCAGGATAAGATTTAAACAGAAGGTTATTCTACTGTCTCCATCATGGATGAGAATGAAGTGTTGAAGAAATATCATGAAATTATATCCAAGGAGGAGTTCTTTTGGAAAAAAATATCTTAGACTCACTGGTTAACAGCTGGGTCTGTGCAGGATCATGGAATGCCAAAAAGTGGCGATGTGAAAAAAACAATTTTTCACTTGTCAAAAAGCGCACCCAAAAGTTTGTTGACTTTTGAGTAGGCCTGGGTGTCAGTACACCTAGCCAAGCCAAAATCCAAAGCTAAAGAATTATTGTATGTCCGATAATATCTGATATTCGATATTATTGGGCATCCAATAATATCAAACATCCGATAATATCAGATATCTGATATTCATCAATCATAATATATTGTTGCTCGCGGTTGTATTCAACATTTTCATATTGAAAACGTTGAAGCAACGAGTAGCTGAGCCCCTAAAATATGATATCAGATACCTATCTGATATCATATTTTCTATAGTACACAAGGTAAGTGAAATTTTATAGTTTCACTCTTTTTTTTTTGCATTGAAATTTATTATTTTTTTTAAAAAAAACTAGGTTTTATATGATATTGTGTATTGTTTTTTAAAATTGATTATAAACTAGAGTTGAAATTTATATTTTTTATTCTATTTTTTTTTTGAATCAAAAATGGATTCAGACCAATTCAAAAACCATCCCTCTTAGTCTGCGAACAATCCAGACACGCCTCAAAATAATCCCTCACCTTCAGAAGACCAACCGTTCACAAACCCTCAACCAATACATTATCTCATAGGAGATAATCTAAATTAGCTTAGAGGATATCAGAATACATATGCAAATATCCCCACCTTGCATCCCATGTTTTCCACACTAAACTCCATTATTGAGAGCATGGAGAAACTCATAGAACAACATAATGTTGCACTTCTTTGGCATGAATCCATGCATGCCCAATTTGATGATGGGATTGACTACGATCAAGTTATGGATATAAACATAACAAAACATGATATATGTAACATTTTCATTGATCCCAAAACTAGTTTGAAAGTGGACCCTAAAAAACCCAAGTTGTCAATTAAATGGTGTACAAATGATGCAATACGTGACAACTTTTGGGATCATTGGTGGATGGTTTTTGATAGACCACCCCACCGCAATTTGGATGTCCCATTCTATTTCATTCAGAAATTATATACTGAATTTGTGCTCGGTCAAAAATTCAATTACTGGAGCAATAGACAGAACTAGGGCGTGGGCTTAGGCACTCCCTAGGATAGGCCAGGGGCACAGTGGGTGAAATCCCACACATATGTCCCCCCTCCTGAGATTTCACCACCTCCCACTGTACAACATCCTAACATTATTGCCAAGGCCGGCTCACAAACTATTCAATCCATTCATGCCTTGAGTGATCTACTCATTAGGAAGAGTGTGACATTTTTGCCTCCTCATATTGATGCTTCTAGCCCTTCTACATCCTCCATGATCTCACATGTTTGTGTGCCTCATACTTGTGTTATGCGCAAGAGTATGTGCTTGGGTCCCCTGAATGATAGGGATGCATATAACTATGTGTTTGAGGTGGACGATACTACACAACAAACTAAAGGCACTGAAGCACCCCATGGAGATGTGCATCAGGGGCATACAGAGCCATGGACTCCTACTATTATGGTAAGAGTAAACAGTTAACTTGTTACATTGTACTTAATTTTAAACGTTTGTATTTTTAATAGATTTTTCTTATAATGATTGCCCACTTATGTTTTTTATACATGTTTCATTTATATCTAGTTTATGACATAGGAGGAGATGGCACAGCTGGAGGGGTCCATGCTTTCATCCATTTCATTTGGCCTTGACACTTCTATGGTACATACATTTTAATGTACTCATTGGTTTCCTTTCATTATAATATTGCATACATGTATTTTCTAATTTTGATGATCATCTTATTACATACTGATGCAAGTTTCACTAGCTTCCACTAGAGGGCAATGTGAGGGGGATCAGGCATCTGGTGTTGACAAGGGAAAGGTAATAAAAGATTGATTAAGCATACATGTATACTTGTCACTTGTGCATAATCATTTTTAATTACATGTTTTATTTGACAGAGGGTGGTGTCTGATGATGTCGTGAGACCGGTTCACCATGATAGAGCCATAGGCATCTCAATTCGCAGTGATAGCCCCACAATACGTATATTTCTAAATTTATTTGTGTAGTTTACAATCAAGTATATATTTAATATGATCAAGTCATGATTGTATGAAACTTATCTGTTTGACTTTGTAGGTCACCCCTAGTTTGAGGGAGGTACCATGCCAAGGGTTTGTATCACTAATGACCCAACCAACATTTCCTAAAGAAAGTTCAACAAAGGTAATTTTTGATGCTAATTGAGTTATATTTAAAACATGTATTTGCTACCAAGGATTTAACATTAAATAGTACAAGTCTTACATCAATCTCATTTTCGCAAACATATATACAAGTCAGAGTTGACATTGGTGACATTGTCCCTTCGCAACTAATGACATATATTAGGTCTCCTGACCACATGAGGAGACTGAGAGGTGAGGTACATGAGAGTTCAATTTTAAAAGAAACATTTATTATTCTTGACTATGATTTTAAATTTTTATTTATTATTTGTAGAAACCATATAAATTAAGTAATCTAACTTGTTGTTTCACTTTTGTGTTTGAATGCAAGATCCATCAGAGCCAAAGAGTAGTTCGAAGAGACTTCACTTTGATCATCCACCAGTAGAATAGAATGTCCTAGAAACATTTGTAGTTGAATTTCTTATGTTGAGATTCCATATGGCACATTTTCAGAAGGCGTATGCCATATTGTATCTAGACATGAACTGATTTTGTAAATTTTTGGAGATGTCATGTGCCACATTTTGTACAAAACTATTTCATATATACATATCTACATGTTCATTTCTGATTATTTTATCTTTTTCATGTGTAAGTTATGTATGTATCATTTCCATATTATATCTTTGGCATTTTTTTTATGTATGTATTATTTCCATATTATGTCTTTACATCATGCATTGTATTTATGTATGTATCTTCATTTTAATATTATATCTTTTCCATGTGTTGTATGTATGTATTATTTTCATACTATAGATCTTCATTCTCCATTAGCCATCTGGTGCACTATATTTTTGAGAGCACCAAAATTTTGATTGCAAAATTCATGGTAGATAGGAGTGCAATTGATTAATGTTTTGTCAAATGCATTATCTTATTTAACATTTATTTTACATGTGTTTATTTGAAAGAATCCATTGTTGTGATGTTGGGATAACTAAACCTCTGATTTGGTTTTCATTTGATTAATGTTATTATTTTGGTGTTGCACCATGTTTGAATAGATCTAAAATTACTTTTCATTCTTTGTTTGTAATCCTTGCCGTCAATGTAATGCGCTTCTTCATACTTCTTAATACTCCTACCATTCAATCATGCTCCAAACTCCATGTTATGCATCCTTCATTCAATAGGCTTCTGCAACCACAACCATCAACCTTTCTTTCATAGGTGATCCTAACTCCTCTAATGACCCCAACACACTTGTTTCACCCATATACCAAGACACAAACTCGTCCTTCAAGACATTTTGTCTCCTTCACAAATCTGTCGAGTCATACACTGTCCTAGTAGTACAACAACAAGGGTCTTTAAATATTTTCTCAAAATAGTTCCAAAAAAATCTTAAAACCAATCACATATCTGAATACCCTTTTTCAATCTCATTAACATATCTCAAAACTGACCCCTTGTATTTTGGACCATCCTATTGAACTTTACCACTGTCAGTGAACTAAGAGGGTTAATTCGATCGCTTTTCCAAAGCAAATACTAATGCATCTTCACCCTAGACCTTGAGACTTTCAAAAAATTCTTAAAATGACCCCAAACTATGGATTCTACAACAAATTTGATTATAAGACCTCTCTAAGTACAAAAGCCCTAATTTGCTTCTCAACAACCCCTAAAATCTAGGACTTGGTCAATGTACAACCTCCCAACACCATAGCCTCAAATAAATGGATGATTCACCATTCTTATACCATCCTAACATGGATTCAAATACAAAATCACCCCATCCAATGGCCAAATCCTCTGCTTCTATAACCATGCACCATGCATGCAACCCTTCAATACTGTCAAACTCACTCATTCATCCATAATTTGGGAATTTTGATGTTAGCAAGGGTATGGGACTAATTAATTTCATATTTTCATGTTTTAGGACATAACCAACTACTGCCCAAGAGGGTGAGTCTTTGGGTTAAGTTTATGATCTAGTTCCTTTGTAATTTTGCCTATTTTTATGTATTTTTGAGGTCTCAAAGTTGTAACAGTAGGGTATGGTCCAAACCAACCTACCTCTTTCTTTGCATATGTTGGAAATATTGATAAAGGGTTTTTAAAAACCCTATTTTCTCTCCAAGTAATTTAGAAATTTTTGGAGTTAGGGGTTTTTGAAGGTCGTTGATGTCCTAAAATAGTGAATTAGGTCTCCTAGCAAATTTCAAGCATTTTGTGCATAATCCATAGAATTTGACTCCATAATCAGTTGATTCCTTCTAAATATGGTTTAATTAGGTCTCTTGTGGCATTATAAATGTTGATTCAAGTTGTTGGGTTGAAATCTCATTTTTAGTTAGTGCACCTTGGGAACACTTCGATCTGACATGCACCGGAATGTTCTTGGTGCTACGCGAGTGAAGAAAGGTCTCCCCTAGAATTTACCCAGCCAACTGGAGCTGATGGAGCTAATGGTTTGGTGCCACAACAAATGGTTTAAAAGATTCACCATTGAGAAACTTTCAATTGAGCAACAATGTCACTTTTTTCACAAACCAAGATGCGGTCGCCAAATGGAATCATAGTGGAATATCCCAGAATTGAGCCACATGCTTGTAGGCATTCCCAATATATAGTCCTTATGCACTTCATAGATCTTTTATATCTCTAATGAGGTCCGAGATATGGATCTCTAAATATCGCTACCAAATTTGGCTTAGTGCACGTTGGGAACACTTCGGTCTGACATGCGCCAGAACGTTCTTGGTGCTACACAAGTAAAGAAAGGTCTCACTTAGCATTTTCCCGACCAACTGGAGCCAACAAAGATGACAGTTTGTTCCCACGATGAACGGTTTGAAAGATGAACCACTGAGAAACTTTCAACTGAAACAATGTCACTTTTTGCACCAACCGAGATCTGGTCGCCAAATGGAATCAGAGTGGAATCTCCCAAAACTAAGCCACATGCTTGTAGGCCTTCCCATGATGGTCCTTGTGCACTTCATAGATCTTTGATATCTCTCACGAGGTTTGAGATATGGATCTCCAAAAATTGCTTCCAAATTTCTCTTAGTGCACCTTGGGAACACTTCGGTTCGACATGCGCCAGAATGTTCTTGGTGCAACATGAGCAAAGAAAGGTCTCCCCTAACATTTCCCTGGCCAACTAGAGCTGATGGAGCATATTTTGGTCCCACGATGAATGGTTCGAAAGATGCACCATTGAGAAACTTTCAACTGAGAAACAATGTCACTTTTTGCACCAACCAAGATCTGGTCGCCAAATGGAATCAGAGTGTAATCTCCCAGAACTAAGCCATGTTCTTGTAGGCTTTCCCAAGATGGTCCTTGTACACTTCACAAATCTTTGATATCTGTCACGATGTCCAATATATGGATCTCCAAAAATCGCTGCCAAATTTGGCTTAGTGCACCTTGGGAAGACTTCGGTCCAACATGCGCCTAAACATTCTTGGTGCTACATGAGCAAAGAAAGGTCTCTCTTAGAATTTACCCACCCAACTACAGTCGATGGAGCTGATGGTTTGGTCCCATGATGAACGGTTTGAAAGATGCACCATTAAGCAACTTTCAACTGACCAACAATGTCACTTTTTGCACCAACCAAGATCTGGTCATTAAATGCAATTAGAGTGGAATCTCCCAAAATTGAGCCACATTCTTGTAGGCCTTCCCATGATGGTCCTTGTGCACTTCATGGATCTTTAATATCTCTTTCCAGATCCAAGATATGGATCTCCAAAAATTGTTACCAAATTTGGCTTAGTGCACCTTGGGAACACATCGGTCTGACATGTGCCAGAATGTTTTTGGTGCTACGTGAGTGAAGAAAGGTCTCCCCTAACATTTACCTAGCCAACTAGAGCCGGTGGAGATGATATTTTGGTCCCACAATGAATGGTTTGAAAGATGCGCATTTGAGCAACTTTCAACTGAGCAACAATGTCACTTTTTGCACCAACCGAGATCTGGTCGCCAAATGGAATCAAAGTGTAATCTCCCAGAACTGAGCCACATTCTTGTAGGCCTTCCCAAGATGGTCCTTGTGCACTTAATGGATCTTTGATATCTCTCACAAGGTCCGAGATATGGATCTCCAAAAATCATTGCCAAATTTGGCTTAGTGGACCTTGGGAAAACTTTGGTCTGACATGCGCTAGAATGTTCTTGGTGCCACGTGAGAGAAGAAAGGTCTCCCTTAGCTTTTACCCAGCCAATTGGAGCCGATGGAGCTGATGGTTTGGTCCCATGACCAATGGTTTGAAAGATGCACCATTGAGCAACTTTCAACTGACCAACAATGTCACCTTTTGCACCAACCGAGATCTGGTCACCAAATGGAATCATTCTGGAATCTCCTAGATCTAAGCTAGGTGCTTGTAGACCTTCCCAAGATAGTCCTTTTTCACTTTACATATATTTGATATCTCTCACGAGGTCAGAGATATGGATCTCTAAAAATCACTACCAAATTTGGCTTAGTGCACCTTGGGAACACTTTAGTCTAACATGTGTCAGAACATTCTTGGTGCTATGTGAGCAAAGAAAGGTATCCCCTAGCATTTACCCAGCTAACTAGAGCCAATGGAGCTAATGGTTTGGTCCCACAATGAACTATTCTTTATGCTCTCGATTTCTTAGTGGTATGTGACTGGCTAAGAAGCATAGACTAGATGCTCGATTCCCCATAACTTTTTATGGGTATTGTTTCAAGAAAAAAAATGGATAAATGATATTCTCTTATGTGCTCTGAGGTATCCCAAGTTTTATATTGGTTTAGTTCAAGGTTTGATAGGTACTTCCTTCATTAAGTGCCCCAATTAGCCCTTCCAAGCCAAAGTGAGGGTTCGTAAGTTAGAGGAGTTTTCCAATGTTTCAAGACTTGTCCTTTTGGGAAAAGTGCTTCCCCAACTAGTACTCTTTGGTCATAAAATTAATTTCCAAGACCTTTGGGATATTTTGAAGTAAACTAGAAAATGTGTTCTATATAGGGATGAATTTTTCATGTAATTTTGTGACTTTTTGAAATTGTACGGATCTATACTTTACTACTTTGTAAACATTCAACAAAGCCTTATATTTTATTGTACCTAAATTTATAAGACATCTTAGATCTAACACATTTGAAATAAAGCCTTGACAATTTTTTGTCAAATATTTGCATTCTTGCATGGATTTCATCACTATATATATCAAAATTTTAACTGTCATTTTCGTTCCTAAAGTGCATAAGTTTAACACATGGTACTCGATGACATCTACATTCCAATCCCTGCATTCAAAAGGCACAATAAAAAAATTAAGTTTATTGGTCAAGCCAAAAAGATTATGAATGTCTAAGTAACTAAACAAACCAAAGAACATGACTAGCCAATGCATAGTGAAGTTTACTGTCATAAAAGATATGGGCTTATCAAATGAACACCTCAATCTCCTATACCTATCACATATGTATCCAATTGAACTTACAATCCACATACAAAACCAATTTTATTGGCCAAGTTTAAAGTAGAAATCTACAATGAACATGTATTAAACGTAACCGTAATCAACATGGAAAACCTTACAGTGAGTTCCACTTACCTACTGAAGTGTGCCTGAAGGGTCATCTCTCTACTTGAGGGTATTCAATATCACTTCATGATCAGCAGTAATAATAGTCCAAAGTTCCTTTGTCTTTGGTTTTCCTTGATGTTTCAACAACTTAACATTGGCTGCTATAACAAGGTGTGAATACATGAGAATGGTTTTGTGCTTCTTGTAGAGTTCAAACGCGGGAATACAATTATTTCTAATCATGTATGTGCACAACCATGTTCTTACAACAATATGTGATTTTGTTGGATATGTGAACATATCATCATCTTTCATCGGTTGTGCAATTTTCTTCTTTCCTCGTACACAATGTGCTAACCAGTAATTTGATCTCTCATCATTCCCCTGTGGTGCAACCAATGAAAAAACATGTCCTGGCTATAGAAGATCTGAAAGATGGTCGAAGTCAAGTGAACAATCCATGTCATCATTTATTACAGAGAGTGTGACAGATAAAGGAGTTAGATAATGTGGAACCCACATATTAACCCACTCACTTGACTCACATTGATCCCAATCACACTAAAGACACCTCAGACAAAAACAAACCAACTCTCATGTCCAAATGGTCTATGTACTAGCATCTGAGCTTCAAAATAAATGCATTTTTGAAGAATCTTTCATGGTTTGACAATCCAACCTATCTCCAATTGTGCCCAACTCAACCAACCAAAATAATCTGCACATGGCTGAATCAAGAGTCCCCCCCTGTGACAATGCTGAAGTACACCAATCAACAGTAGAACAAGCATCAAGGACTTCTGCACCTGAAATCCTCAATTTCTCCTAACTAGAGATCTCTTTACACATGCACCTGCTCCATCATGCTCCCCTTTTCCATGACCAGCCTCAAAAAAAACTCCAAATATGAGGTACACCTCTCTCTACATGCATTCTACATAACTAATAAAACATACAAGCATTTTTTAATTGACCTGTGCAATTATCTGACCAAATGAGATATATGTCCATCAAAATATCATTTTCCTGCACCCACTCAAAATAGTTCTCAAAGCAATGTTGGACATACTCATGAGAGTGAGATCTATCATCGCTCATATAAAAATGGTATTCTCAGATTATCTTTCAGTCATCTTCTGTACTATCAGGGGAATGTCTATATGTTATGTGCACAAAAATAGCAACCTGAATAGAATTTTAATATTGATCTTGCAACTCATTTTTGGGCTGCAATGTATAGTTCTTTGCAAATTCAACAACTGATATAATAGTGCCAATCGGGAAAGTGTCCTTACAAATCCTAAATTGTTGATCCAACCATTGAGACCTGTGACTATGCCTTTCATACTTGTAAAAAAGATTCTTCCTAAAATCTGAAATAAAATCAGCTACATTGCTTTCTTTTGTAACCAACTCACATATAGAGCCTTCACCTCCACTTTTGAATGTATATTTAATGGTTTCATATACCCTTTTTTGGACAATTATCTTTCCAAAATCATGTTCGCAGCCCTCATGAAAACATGAAAGAAACTTCACTAGCCTGCCACACTCTGAGCACTTGTCATTTAAGCAATATTGTCTATAAAAGAAACATCCATCATCTCTAGGACATAAAAAATGATCTAGCAAGTCTCTTGATGATTTTGGAAGAGCACTTGCACCACACTCCT
>MU215124.1:73683-107986 GCA_018584345.1 Thuja plicata
TCATGGGGTCTTCTTAGGGGTCTTAGTATGCCTTATCATGTACTAGGACCCCTAAGAAGACCCCATGACCCCTTTTGACCCATTTGAATGCACAAGTGTGTCTTACGACCCCTTGGGACACACTTGAGCATTCAAATTGGTCAAAATGGGTCATGGGGTCTTCCTAGGGGTCCTAGTACATGATAAGGCATACTAGGACCCCTAACAGGACCCCATGACCCCTTTTGACACATTTGAATGTTCAAGTGTGTCCCAAGGGGTCCTATGACACACTTAAAGGGGTCGTAAGGGGTCCTATGACACATTAGAACACTCAAGTGTGTTGTAAGGGGTCGTAATACCACTTTAGACATACTTGAGTATTCTAATGTGTGGAAAGGGGTCATGGGGGCACACTTGAGCATTCCAATGTGTCCTATGACCCCTTGAGACACACTTGACCCCTAGGAATGTTAAAACTAGGGAAAAATGAAAATAGCACTCACAAGAATGAGAGAATGCACTTGGCATATTGAACCATCAAAAGCAGAGAGCGTGACTTCTATATTAGCCAATGCTTCGCTTGTGATTTTTCGAAGAAACCCAATCTCCTCTTCTACACTCTCACTTTGTTTCACTTCCTCTGCGCATAAGATTGCAATCTCTTTTTGCATTCTTTGAATTGTTCCCAATTGGTGTCTTATGACTTGGATAATTTGACCCAGTTGATTCTCCCCCTCTTCTCGCAATAATCTCATCTCTTGTCATAGATTTTCAGTAATTCCAAATTGTTTCTCACCCTCTGCCCTAAGTATTTCATTTTTTTCCTTCAGCCCCATGAAGTTCGTATAAAAGACATGTACATGGTAATCTTCACAGTATTTAGGAGGCACAAATTGTAACAATTGGAGCAGTAGGAGTAGGACCCCTTGGGACACAGTTGATTGTTCCAATGTATTGAAAGGGGTCATGGGGACTTCTTAGGGGTCCTAACACATGATAAAGCATACTAGGACCCCTAGGAAGTCCCCATGACCCCTTTAGACACATTAGAACACTCAAGTGTGTCCTAAGGGGTCCTACGACCTCTTGGGACACACTTGAGTGTTGAAATGTGTTGAAAGGGGTCATGGGGACTTCCTAGGGATCCTAACGCGTGATAAGGCATACTAGGACCCCTAAGAAGTTCCCATGACCCCTTTCGACACATTAGAACACTCAAGTGTGTCCTAAGGGGTCCTATGACCCCTTTAGACACACTTGATTGTTCCAATGTGTCGAAAGGGGTCATAGGAAGTTGCATGACAAAGCTTCCTACAAACATGTCCACAAAATTCAAACTTCTTCATACATCAGGCCTTGCAAATACAATTCTCACATGTCCTTCGTGATGAGATTTCCTGGGACAAAGATGACCACAAATTATTTTTTCTTTGCACATTTCCTAGTACAAAAGCTCATACTTCCATCATCATACCTCCTTAAATCATGAGATTTGGTAACAACATACATCCAGCATCATCTGGATGTTTAGGACAGTATAGTGGTATTCCATTACCAACATACCCATTATATGTAAAATTCTTTATGATATCACTCCACACTGGAGAATTGTCTGAGACTACCTTGGCATTTCCAAAGACATATAGACCAATTCTAGCCCTGAAAAGGGCAACACAAGTACTGTTTGGAATGTTAAGAAATCCTATATTTTCTGATGTTTTCACATTCAAATTAGGAATTCAATTTTTCTTGTACCAAAGAAAACAATATGATCTCAACTCTCTTGTCCTTGGTCAAGAGTACATTTGCTAAGAATTGAGCTCTGAGTTCTAGATACTAACCTTGTTACAATTTTCTCGTATTCATATATTCCCTCCAAAAATTGATCCAGAGCTCTGTTAGTAAAGCACACTACGAGAATAGGACCAGAGGAATTTGCAATCTTATGAAGCAAATCCTTTATAATTTTCAACTCGGTAAATGTTTTTCTAGTGCTAGGAGGGCCCTGAATAATGGCCAATTTTTCTATGAGCTCATGATTAATGGCCGCCTCCTAACTATCATCAACAGACTCACATTTGTAGACTTGTTTCTAATCAAAATTACATTGAAGCTAAGTTGTTTTGGCTTCCAGATAAACTAACTGATCTACAAAAAAAATATTGAATGAAAGACCAAATTCTAAACCATCTTTACCTCCTCTCATCCCCACATATTCAACTAAGTTATAAACCTAGAATCAGACGACCCTTTCTGCTCAACAAACTCCCATTTTTTCTTATAACTCCCTCTAATTTGGTTCACACACTCCCTATAAGCTTCAAGTAAATCTTCTCTTATAACCCTGAACTGGGTGTGTAAATAATTACATATACATTCTCATATGGCTCTGTAGTTCTCTATTTATAGGAATACAAGACTCTCCATCTGCACCATCATTTTGCAAGAGTTCCATGTCAGGAGGTAATATATGGGTTGAGAGAGAGAGAGAGCTCCTACTCCCTCTCTCTCTACAGTTCCTACTCTCTCTCCTAGGTATTATTGTTATACTATAAATATTACTAAATAATTAATACTAATATTATACTATTATAAAATAGAGAAATAAATAATAATATAATACTAATGCTATTCCCATCTAATATTAATATTAAAACAAATGAAATTTATAATATTTAAACTAAAACTCATAAAATTAAAAAATTGAAAAAACTTGAATCATAAAATTTTGAAATCAAAATGTTGTATTTGGGCGGGAGATATCAGATATACGATAATATCAGATATGCGATAATATTAGACATACGATAATATCAGATATATGATTAGGCTTGGTAGTTGCTTTGGGTTTTGGTTTTCCAATGCCAAACATGGTTGGTCAACCCAAATGACATGTTCACCATATTTCCTCTGATCTACAGACTTAGAGAATGTAGTTGACAACCCTTTTTTCACCCAAAATTGATGAAACAAAAAGGGTTTCTTAAAGATGTTATTAGTTTTCCATCAATATAATTGCTGTCAAAATTTGAGTTCAGTAAGTGATTATAAATTATTTTAGAGTTGAGATATCTCTAAAGTCCCGATTGACATACTAATTGAAAAAAAACCATAACTTTCAAATAGTTTAACCTTTTTGAAATCTGAAACATGCGTCACATTCTATGCTTTGCCTACTATAAGAAAAAAAAAGTTTGCAATTTTGAAAAGTTTAGAATTAGTTAAGGTGGTCAGACACGAGAGTTTTTTAATTTTGAATAAGTTGTAGCAGAAAATTCATAATTAATTATTTATTTGGTAAAAAATTACACATAAATATGCGTCACATTCGGGCATGATTCTACTACTTATATTTAGAATCTTGTGAAAATATATCATCATTTGATTGTGATTAAGGTGGTCAGACATACACGTACTTTTTATCCTTTTCCTGAAATTTTCGTACTACTGCATTGAAATCTAAAATATTGAACAATTAGATTAATTTTTTTTTTCAGAAAAGGGCTAGTAGTTTAGAAACTACATTCAATTTCTTACGGATTCTTTCCTTACAACTTTTTCACATAAGGTTGATAAGATCTTCAACTTTTTATGTCAAGTTGACTAACCCTTTTTTTCTGAATGTTCATTGCCACTTAAGGCCATAGCTTGGTATACCATGATTCTGCACATACCCAGCTGGTGATAATAAAATTAGATTGTTCCATATAACTATAATTAAGTATAAAGTATCTAATAGGATTTCTCACTTGGTCAAGGAGAATAAGATTATAAAAGAGGAGGAGAGTATTTCTAAGGAAGCCAAGACTAATTTCTCAAATCTCCTTACTGCTGAGAAGAGCCTTAACTTGGAGAATCAAGACACCCTCCTGTAATGTATCCCCCAAGTCCTCGGAGAGGAGAGAAATACTTACCTTTCGGTCATTCCCTCAAGAGATGAGGTTAAAGTGGCAGTCTTCTCATTTGAAGGTAATAAATGTCCTAGAACTAATGGTTTTCCTATGTTCTGTTTCCAAAAATTTTGGCCCATTGTGGGGAAAGATGTCACTTGTCCAGTAAATATTTTTTTTGGTGCTAGAAGAATCCTCAAGGATCTCTATGGAAAATTCCTTGTCCTAGTCCCAAATATAGTCGCTTCTAACTCCATGGATTTCTTTCACCCTATAAGCCTATGAAATTATTTTTACATTATTATTTGTAAAGTTCTTGTTGGAGATTTGCTTCTATGCAAAGAATTGATTGTATGTTTTTCATTGATGACAACATATAATATACAACAGTGTTCTACATGCAGTTATCAGTACATATGTTCTAGAGCTATGCATGTTCATTTCCATGGTGTATACATGTTCTAGATGCTATGTGCATTCACACCAAGTTAGATATGAAGTTTTAGTTGAGATATGCTAATCAGTTATGACAGTTATAGAGATTGAAGACTATATGTGAAGAGCCGATGTAATTACATTATTTATTGAGCTACGCCTATCTTTGGGATATGCGTGTTTGTATTCATGTTTAGTTATGAGTTAAAGATAATTATCTAAAGGCGCCAAACATGTTATATCAAAATCGTGAAGTTGGAGTTAATTTGGTTGAGTCGACTTTGTGAAGCGTCGCGTCTATTCAGTCTGAGTTGTGTGTTTCTAATCAAGTTGTGTGGTTGACATGGCTGACTAAAGAAGTATTGAAGGGACTTCTAGAGCCGACGAAGATCACATCCTTTGGAGAAGATACTTATAGTAGCTCAATTGATGAACGCCAAGTGTGAATGAGAAGAAAAAAGATAGGAAAAGTAGAGAATAGAATGTCCGTTGTTTTGGGATAGTAGAGACATTTCATTCATCAAGAAAAGATCTATGTGAAGAAGAAGTGGATGTATACAATACACTGGAAATGATTAAGACAATAGGTCTACTCAAACAGTTCATATATTAGATATAGTGTATATCTATTCTACTGAAGGTTGCAGCCTTCATCATCTTAGCAGTGAGCTTTTGGAGAGTGAGTCCTCACCGCTAACACGGTTGCTTGTAAAAGACTCCTAACAGGGTCTGACCTTTAACTAGGTCTCTGTACTTATTACATTGTAAAGAACAAATCCTAACAGGGTTGTGAGATCTCTTAACATGGATAATTATACACAAGTACAATTCTTTGTGGGTGCTAATTCCCACCGGGGTTTTTACCTATTTGGTTTCCCTATAACAAAAATTATTGTGTTCTCTATTGTGTTATCTGAATGTGCATTTACTTTATGTTATTTGATCTAAACAAGGAAAAGAATTAAAGTAAGTTGATAACTGATTCACCCCCCTTCTCAATTATCCTTTGGGACTATTCTAACAATTGGTATTAGAGCCAAGTGCCTTGGAGAGAAAGCCTAATAGTTTAAGGTAGATCAAATGGCATACTTGAGGAAAGAGAGTCCTAAGTTCAATGGAGAAAACTATCTTGACTGGAAGAACAAAATGATAACACATCTTCAGTGCATTGGATTTGAGATCTATGAGATTTCCACTCAAGAAATTAAAGTTCCCACCTTGAAATACCTTGCAGAAGAAGACTCTATAATCAAACAAAAGGAAGTGTTCACTCAAAATGCAATCGCCTAAGAAGCCCTAATCAGTGCCCTATCTGACAGTGAATTTTCTGAGATCAAGAAGGCAGATAAAGCATACTCTATTTGGAAATAATTAGAAGATATGTTTGAAGGAGACATCCAAGAAAAGAATGTGTGCAGAAAGACATGGAAGAAAAGGTACGACAACTTAGAGATGCTACTTGAAGAAAACATCAGAGCCTACATTCAAATAATTAATGAAGCAATTTCAGGTAGCAGGAACAATGGTGGAGAAATTTCAGAGGATGATATAATGGACAAACTAATGACCACACTAACAGCAGACTATGAGAGCAAGATCAATATCTTAGATGAGACTATGAAATTTTCAAAAGAATTCAAGAGAGACACTTTGATCAGCAAAATATGTACATTTGAGATATCAAGATTGAATACAAAATCCAAAAGTGAGACAACTTTCAAAGCCTCAGTCCACAACAAGAAATCCATAAGCACCTCTAGTAATAATGAATAAGTGGATACAGAACTAGAAGAAATCATTTCCATGATTTCCAAGAAAGAAAGGAAAGGTAAAGGGAAATATGAAGGACAGCTACCATTCAAATTTTTTTCATGCAACAAAGTTGCTCACTTTGCATCCAAGTGTCCTACAAGAGTCAAGAAGTTTAGATCATATTACAAGCCCAAGTATACTAAGGAATGTTATCATGCTAAAGATGGTGTAACTAATGATGACTCAGCAGAAGATGAAATTGGTTTTGTTTCCATTAAATAAATTAAAAATTTGCTTGAAGAAATGGACAAAGAAGATGAAGAAAAATAATGAGAGTTAACATTAGTTTCAAAAGCTGACATCAGAACTAACTGGATCATTGATAGCGGATGTTCACACCACATGATAGGAGACAAAGATAGATTTTTAAATTTGGACAAATACAAAGGTGGCATGGTTATATTTGGAGATAACACTCCCAAACCTATCATAGGCAGAGGTTCTATTACCTTAGATGGAAAGAATAAGATAGATGATGTTCTTTATGTTGATGGTTTACATCATAACTTACTAAGTGTCAGACAGTTGCTTGATAAAGGATATCAATTGGAATTCAAAAACAACCAATGCATCATTAACAAAAAAGGAGACATGATTTCATCAAGCTCAAAGACCAAAGGTAATGTATTTTGGCTCAATTTAGAAGTAAGTTATTTTGTTGCAAAAGTGGATTAGAGTTGGCTATGGCACAAGAGACTTTGTCATATCAATTTTGACAAAATAGTCAAGATAAGTAATGTAAAGGAAGTAAGAGACCTTCCAAGTATTGCAAGACCATTTGACACCATGTGTAGGGAATGTATGATGGGGAAGGATGTGAGGACCTCATTTAGGAGAAAACAAGATTCTGCAAAAAACAAATTATATCTGATACATACAGACCTACTCAAACAAGATCTTACTACGAAGAAAGGTATTTTATTTTGTTTGTTGATGATTTCTCAAGGATGATGTGGGTTGCGTTCTTAAAAGACAAATATAAATCTTTTGAGAAGTTCAAAGTGTTCAAATCTAAGGTTGAGAATGAATCTGGACTAAAGATAAAATGTCTGAGATCTGATAGAGGAGGAGAATTCACTTTTGACCAGTTTTATGATTACTGTGAAGAACATGGAATCAAGAGATAGTTAAGTGCACCTAGAACCCCTCAGTATAATGTGATTGTAGAAAGAAGGAATAGAATAATACTTGACACATTGTGCACTATCATGATAGAAGGAAAGGTTGCTTATACCTATTGGAGAGATGCGGTCAATACAATAGTCTATACTATCAATAGAATACAATTAAGGCCATGCGTAGACAAGACACCCTATGAAATTTGGTTTGGTAATATACCTACTGTAAAATGCTTCAAAATATTTGGAAGCAAGTGCTACATCAAGAGAGATGATAGCATTGGCAAGTTTTATGCTAGAAGCGACGAAGGTATTTTTCTTGGTTACGTTACTAAAAGCAAAGCCTATAGATGTTTTAATCTAAGATTAAAGAAGATCATTGAAAGTAATCATGTGAAGATTGATGAGAATTTTATGATTCAAGAGAGATATTATGAATGTGCTCCTATGATTGAAGATGAGCCTAGACCTATCAATAAAGATACAGTTATTGAAGAAATGTTTGTCTGTATTGATGTTTCATGCAACAATCCTAAACCAAGTCAAGAAGAATCACAAATTACAGATGAGAGTGTCACTCCTAAGAACTCAAAATACACATCCAAATACCACTCTAAGGATGAAATCATTGGAGATCAGAGCACTAAAGTCTTGACAAGATCCAGAGAAAAAAGTTCAACCATTGATGAAGAGGTATGCTTACTTTCATAGATTGAACCCATAAGTGTTGAAGAAGCGTGCAAAGATTCAAATTGGAAAAGTTATATACAAGAAGAATTAGATCAAATAATCAAGAATGAAACATGGGAGCTGGTCCCTAGACCTCATGACAAGAATGTGATTGGAACAAAATGGATATTCAAGAACAAAATGAATGAAGAAGGCATAGTGGAAAGGAACAAAGCAAGATTAGTATGTAAAGGATATGCGCAGAGAGAAGGAATAGACTACACTAATACATTTTTCCCTATGAGAAGACTTGAAGCTATCAAGTTGTTTTTGGCCTTTACAACATTCAAGAACTTTAAGGTATACCAAACGGATGTCAAGTCAGCTTTTCTGAATGGTGACTTGAAGGAAGAAGTCTACATAGAGCAGCCTAAAGGATTCAAACTTTTAGATAAACTAGACATGGTATGCAGATTAAAGAAACTACTTTATGGACTTAAACAGGCCCCAAGAGCTTGGTATGAGAGACTTGATGGTTACTTAACAAATATAGGATTCAAAAAAGGAGAAGCAGATTGTAATTTATTCATAAGAGAGACAGATGAAGAATTACTACTTGTTGCTATTTTTTTTTATGACATTATCTTTGGAGGTAATGACAAACTTAGTGCATAATTCTCCAAAGAAATGAAAAGTGAGTTTGAAATGAGCATGATTGGACCTATGAAACATTTTCTTGGATTGAATGTAAAACAAACAGACAAAGGCATATTCATAAATCAGTCTAAGTATGTGAAGGAGATATTGAAGAATTTCAATATGAAAGATTGCAAACCAGTAAGCACCCCCTTGATAACAGGAAGCAAGCTTTCTAAAGATGATTATTCCACAACAGTTGACAAGACCCTATACAAGTCTATGATTGGAAAACTCATATATATTACTCAATCTAGACCTGATATTTCTAATGCAGTTGGCATTGTTGGAAGATTTGTAGCTGAACCCAAGAAAATTCACCTAATGCCAATAAAAAGAATATTCAGATACTTAAAAGGGACTATCAACTATGTTTTATGGTATCCTAACTCAAAGAATATATAACTTTATGTGTATACAGATGCAGATTGGGTAGGTTGTGTTGATGACAGAAAGAGTACATCAAGAGGAGAAGTATTTCTTGGAGATAGATTGGTCACTTGGACAAGTAAAAATAAGAATTGTATCTATCAGTCAGCAGCAGAAGATGAGTATGTTGCAGCAACATTGAATTGTTCAACAATGGTTTGGATCAAATAGATGATTAAAGTCTTTGATATTCAGATTGATTTTCCTATTATTATTCATCGTGACAACACTAGTATTATCAATATGTCAAAGAACCCTGTGATGCATGCAAAGACAAAACACATTGAGATCAAATACCATTTTCTAAGAGAAAAAGTTGCAGACAGAGAAGTAAAGTTGGATTATGTGAGCACTAAAGAAAAATTAGCAGATATTTTTACAAAGCCATTATCAAAAGATACTTTTGAGTATCTCAGGGACAAGTTGGGAGTAATTCCCTTTCCTGAGTCTGATTAGAATTTGCAGAAAGAACATTAGTCCTTGGTGACTGATGAATGGTTGAATACTCTACTTCTTGAGTAGTACCTATGCTTAATGGTGCTTAACACCCTTTGTCATTCATGTCAAAGGGGGAGTATTAGTAAGGGGGGTATACAGAGTAGCAGCAGTGAAGAGGAAATTTTGATGAGGATATTGAGAAGATTGTAAAAAGAAGGAAGACACTTTGAGTTGATGATATCATATGTTGCCATCAATGTCAAAGGGGGAGATTGTTGGAGATTTTCTTATGTGCAAAGAATTGATTGTATGTTAGTCATTGATGACAACATATAATATACAATAGTGTTCTATATGAAATTATCAGTATAGATATTCTGGAGCTATGCATGTTCATTTCCATGGTGTATATGTTAGAATACTTCAGGGATAACTGAGAGGGGGGGATGAATCAGTTATCAGCAACTTTAAATCTTTATCTTAAACTTATTAATCCATATTGATACAAAGTAAATGCACATATAGATAACACTTTACACAACACATCAATTTGGTTATGGGGAAACCAAATGGTAAAAACCCCGGTGGGAATTAGTACCCACAAAGAACTATACTATTTATAGTGATCCCTGTTAAAATATCTTCCAACCCTGTTAGGATTTGTACATTATAATGCAGTAGTATATTGACCTGGTTAAGGGTCGGACCCTGTTAGGATTCTTTTACAATAACCTTGTTAGGGGTGGTGGACTCACTATCCAAGTCATGAAGGCTACAACCTTTTGGTTATTTGATACACACTGTATCAACAAGGTGAACTGTTGTTTGTGACACTACTTGTCTGATCAGTTCCTTTTATGCGCCGATGCTTTAACCTCTTGTAAAGCACTACAACAATCTTCTCTATGTTCAGAAAGCTTCTACTTCAATATCTATATTATCAACATATGATAAATATAGCTCTGCTGCTTTAACACTCTGCTCTACTTTTCTAATCTTTGGCTTTTGCAACTCTTCTTATCACAAATGACCTTCTATAAGTACATACTCCAAGTATGAGATCATGGGACCTGTTAGAAAACTCTTCATAACATCCTTGTTGGCTCTACTAAGAATGCAAGCATAATTACAACCATGCAAGTACTGATTGAATAGACACGTCGCTTCACTAAGTCGGCTTCATTAATTTAACCATAACTTTGCAATCTTCTTGAAATAAATTTGGTGCGTTTAGATTAATATCAACAACTCATAACTCATCATGAATATACACACGCATATCCTGAAGATAGGTGCAACTCGATCAACACATTACATACGTCGGCCTTAAACCATTATTCCTCTAGAACTGTAACCGTCAATAACATAATTACATATCTTTACTAAAACTTCATATCCAGGTCTATGTGTATGAACATAGCATAGTAAACATGTCAACAACATGTATCTATCCATTCAAGTCTTCATGTCATCATATGGATAAGTACATATAGAAGTACTGCTGTGTATTATATGTTGTCATCAATGACAAACATACAATCAATCAACTGTTCAGAATCAAATCTCCAACAGTATACATGTTCTATATGCTATGTGCATTCATGCCAAGTTAGATATGAAGTTTTAGTTGAGTTATGGTAATCAGTTATGACAATTTCAGAGATTGAAGACTATCTATGAAGAGCCGACATAATTATATTATTTCTTGAGTTGTGCCTATCTTTGGAATATGCGTGTTTGTATTCATGTTTTGTTGTGAGTTAAAGATAATTATCTAAAGGCACCAAACATGTTCTATTAGAATCATGAAGTTGGAGTTAATTTGGTGGAGCTGACTTTGTGAAAGCGTCTATTCAGTCTGAGTTGCATGTTTCTAATCAGGTTGCGTGGTTGATGTGTTTGACTAAATAAGTATTGAAGGGACACCTAGAGCCAACAAAGATCACATCCTTTGGAGAATATATTTATAGTAGCTCAATTTATGAATGCCAAGTGTGAGTGAGAAGAAAAAAAGACAGGAAAAGTATAGAACAAAATGTCCATTGTTTTGGGACAATAGAGACATTTCATTCATCAAGAAAAGATCTATGTGAAGAAGAAGTGGAAGTATAAAATACACTAGAACTGATCAAGTTAGAAGGTCTACTCAAAAAATTCCTCTATCAGATGTAGTGTATATGTGTTCTGAAGGTTGCAGCCTTCATCATCTTAGCAATGAGCTTTTGGATAGTGAGTCCTCACCCCAACAGGGTTACTTGTAAAAGACTCCTAACAAGGTCCAACCTTTAACCAGGTCTCTGTACTTATTGCATTGTAAATAACAACTCCTAATAGGGTTGCAAGATCTATTAATAGGGATAATTATACTCAAGTACAGTTCTTTGTGGGTGCTAATTCCCATCAGGGTTTTTACCTATTTGGTCTCCCCGTAACCAAAATTGTTGTGTTCTCTATTGTGTTATCTAAATGTGCATTTACTTTATGTTAATTGATCTAAGTAAGGAAAAGAATTAAAGTAATCTGATAACTAACTCACCCCCCTCTCTCATTTATCCTTTGGGACTATTCTAATAGTTCTCACCTCGAGGTTGTTGGATTTTCTTCCCTCCCTCATATCCACTTAGCAGAATGGGTTTTTTCTAGGAAGACAAATTCTGGATTC
The DNA here is from genome assembly GCA_018584345.1 of Thuja plicata. NCBI lineage: Eukaryota > Viridiplantae > Streptophyta > Pinopsida > Cupressales > Cupressaceae > Thuja > Thuja plicata. The sequence goes on from MU215124.1 coordinate 85,815, forward strand.
AATTATTATTGTTCATGAAAACATTCATTCATTTGCGATTTAAAAAGGAAGGGATTCCCCTTAAAACTTGACCTCTCAAAAGAAACGATAAATTGGATGAGTCCTTTCTGCAAAAGGTTTTGTTGGTCTTTGTCTTTAGCTCAAGAAACATTGAGATTATCATGTAGATGGTGTGTTCTGCTAGATTTTTGGTCATTGTTAATGGATCCCCTACTTATTTATTTAAAGCTTCTAGGGGTCTTGGGCAAGGAGATCCCCTATCTTTGATTCTTTTTTATCATGGTTGAATTTTTAGGAAGGTGTATTGGTAAGCTGGTGGAGAAAGGTAGTTACATAGGTATCTCCCCTCTTCGTCTCTTCAGATCTTCTCCCACCAATAATTTGTGGATGATGCTATATTTGTGGGGTATTCCTCTATTAAGGTAGCTAATTTTATTAAGGAGGCTTTTGACAGTTATAGTTCAGCCTCTTGTCAGCTTATTAACTAGTCTAAAAGTTATCTGTACATTATCAATACTATGCAAACTAGGAAGAAAAGAATAAGTAATATATTGGGGTGCCAAATAGAATTCCTTACTTCATCCTATCTTGGGCTTCCCCTCTATCAGAAGCCCCCAAACTCTTTCTGGAGATCCTTTGTTGACAAATTCCATAAGAAGCTTGTTGGATGGAAGAGATCTCTTCTTAGTGAGGTAGGAAAAATCCAGCTCGTGAAAGCTTCTCTCTAAACCTTCTAGTGTATGTGACGAGCCTCTTTAAAATGCCATCCAAATAGGCAGATGCTACTAAAAAGATTCAAAATAATATTTTATGGATGGGGGTGGAAGAGATGAAAATAATTTCTCTAATTGCTTGGGAGAAGGTCTATAGACCCAAAAATAGTGGTGGTCTTGGCCTGAGGAGAATTAGAACTATAAATAATGTTCTCTTGGCTAAATAAATTTGGAGAGCCTATAATGGAAGTGGAGAATGAGACTCAATATGGAAGAATAAATATATAAGCTATTTTCCTACTTTGGACAGTTTTATTAAAGATGACAAGGCCTCATTTGTATCTCATATTTGAATCAAATTTCCAAGAATAAGAAAATCATCTCGGGTGGGGTGGCATGGAAGAGATGAAATGGGAATATGGTTAAACTCTCAGAGGATAAATGGATCATGGATTCCCCCCTTTCTGATATACCTGAGTATGTGCCTTTTTTTTCAGGAGTGTAAAGGGAAGTTTGGTGTCTTTATGGGGGATTATTGGAGGTCTAATCAATGGGTGGACTTAACTCAGATTAATCCATCTTTATCTCTAATCCAAAATCATCTTAATTCTATCATTATTGATAAGGAGTTCCCAAATAATGTTATCTAGAAAACAAATCCTAATGGTATCTTTCCAGTTTCTTCTGCAGTCAACATGCCATCCTTATCTCAGGATCCTCCTCCTTGTTGGCCTAGGGCTTGGATTATGGGTATTATCCCTAAGATCAATATGTTTTTTTGGACCCTTTTTAAAAATAAGATCTTAACTATTGATAACTTTAAGCTTTAGAGATATTAATCATTACTTGGATCCGTCTTTTTCTTTATTACGTTTTTCGTATTCTTAAAATGCTAATCAATTCAAAAGCACACTTAGAGATAATGGTCTCAAAAATGGATCATGAATGTGAGAAAGAAAAACATGCTTTAAAAAAAAATACTTTGAATGTCTTCTATTAGAATAAGTTTTGATAAAGGTAGAGAATTCTATTTGCAATTAAGATAATTAATATTTTTATAAATAATAAAAAAAATTAATTATATTTTTTTTAAATTTAAATTTAGAATATATAAAGAGTGTCAATGTCTAAATCTATACATAAGAAGTTATTGACAATGACTATAAATATCTTGAAATAAATAAAATATTTGAGTTGAAAAAGGTTAAAGTTAAATCAATCAATCTTCAAATAAGCATAGTGTTAGGGTTTACTAAGTAACTTTAAGATTAGTGTTCAAATTAGGTAATGATATGGCTAGAGTTTAGTTAAATTAAAATTAGGGTTATAATTTGATTATGGTCATAGAAAAATCTGTGAATTATGGATAGGTTTAAGATCTAGGATTAAATTAGAGTAAGAGTTCCATTAGAATTATATTATAAATATGCAAGTTAGGTTAATGTTAGGGTTAAATGAGTTATTGGCAAAAGGAAGTCAGGGCTATCTTTAATGTTAGTCTTCAATTTAGCTTAGGTTTGTAAAGGTTAATATTAGGATCTTACTAAATTTAAAATGAGGGTTCAATTAGGGTGAGAATTATTTACCATCTATTAAGGGGAAGGCTCAGCCTATCGAGGTGGTCTGGGGCTATTGGGAGGAGATTGCTACTAGTGGAGTGTGGTCGCCTCTTTCATGTAGCCATGTGAAATATTGTTGGAAATGGCTAGGGGTTATTTTTTTGTAGACTGAGTGGGCTATGTTGAAAAGCCATAACAGTGCTAGAGGAATCCCTTTGGTGTGGCTTCTTGGAGGTGGAGTCTTACTGTTCTTCAGTTCTCCTCCCTTGCTTCCTATTAAGGTGGAAGATTATATTAAGGGGAAGGATAGCCCTATCGAGATGGTCTACAGCTATTGGGAGGAGATTACTGGTAGTGGAGTGTGGTCGCCTCTTTCATGTAACCACATGAAAGCTTGCTGGAAATGGCTGGGGGTTAGTTTTTTGTAGACTAAGTGGGCTGTGCTGAAAATATAGAATAGTGTTGGAGGAATCCCATTGGTTCAGGAAGATATTAGATCTGTTACTAATGAGGAGGAAGATGGAAATTTTGGTTTTTCATTTTTTTTTTATCTTTGTGTTTTTTTTTTTGTGGTTGGCTAGTGCCTGCAGGTGGATGCTAATAGTTTTCAAGGGCCCATTTTTTAGGCTGGTTGTTTTTGGTTAGGGCTAAAGGCTAGGAGTGGAGAAATGGTGCTCCATGGTGCTGGTATTGTTGGTTTAGGGATCCATGTTAAAACCCTAGTTTCTATTTGGGGATTTTTAATACTCTAGTTAAACTAATGGTGTAAGGATTTTTCTTATTCTTTGGACAACTAGGGTTTTAGAGTCTCATCTTGGTTAGTTGCTGGTAGTTTATTGTCTTTGGTCTACTAGTTTGAAATGTATATTATTTAGCATAGTTTCATCTTAGACAGGTTACAGATTGCTGCCAAAATCTGCTTGTAAAGGGTTTTGGGGCCCCTTCAAAACATGCTTTTACCCTAATCAAAAACTTTAAGATTAAGGGGTTCAATATTCCTAATAGATGTTATCTGTGTCAGCAAGATGAGGAAACTATGGATCATGTATCCCTCCCTACCTATATGATGCATCTATTTGGGATAATGTCCTTAGATGCTTCAATATTAATTGGGTCTTCTCGCAAGATATTCAATCTATGTTCAAGTCCTAGAGATGCCCCTCTCATAATTCTTCCATTAAGATTTTATATAATCTCTCCCTCTCACATCTCTTATGGGGAATGTGGAAGGATATAAACAACCATATTTTTGGGGATAAAGCCACACCTCTAGAGTTTGTTTGACATAAAATATATAGAGGTATACTAGAGAATATTTCCCTAATGGGTGATTTATCTCCCCCATCTTGTATGAATGATGATATTATTTTTAACTTGTGGAATGTGCTAGATAGGTTCAAAGATGTGAATACTACTAATAAAAGAGATGAAGCTACCTAGGACTATCCTCCTGAGGGGTGGATGAAGATCAACTTTTATTGGGCCTCAAAAGGGAACTTGGGCCCTATAGGTTGTGGTGGCATAATAAGAGATGATAAAGGGGTTTTCTTAGAATTGATTTCCATTCTTATAGAAGTTAATACCAACCATGTTGTTTAGGCTATGGCTACTTACCAAGCTACCCTTCTTGCTTAAAAATGGAATTGCACTAAAGTTTGGATAGAAGGTGACTCTAATAATATTATTAGATGTCTAAAGAACCTAAGTACTCATTGGACCATCAAAAATATTATCAAGGCTACTAAGGATATTATTGCCACCTTTGATAATTGTCTAATCACCCATGGTTATTGGGAGATAAATGCAGTTGTTGACTGGGAAGCCAATGGGGCAATGAAAAATGATGAAATCACTAGGGCATGGCAAGGGAGGTTTACCTTATGATGTGAAGGAATTATTAAATCATGATCGTACAAGGAGGGCTACACGTAATTAATTGTAGATTGCAATGTATCTCATAATTATCATGATAGTTTATTATGATTATTATGGGAGTTAATCTCAAATTATGAAGAGGTCTAAGATAATGATCACGCATGCTTTGTGGGTGAAAATTTTCATTTTGTGTGCATTGATTCTCATTTTGATGATACCTGGTACAACAAATTTGCAGAGTATTCTGGTTAGAAACAATAGAACTAAGAATAGTGAAATGGGGGGAAATAGGAAGAGAATGGAGCCTCATTTATGCGATGAATGGAGAGAGAAGAAGAAAGTATGGGGAATTCTGAAGAAGGGAAAGATTACAGACTAAATGGAATAACTCCATGGCCATAATTTGACTATTACTAGTTTCTTTGTAAACCACTAGAAGGATGGGAAACTGACTTGTGGGAGACATGCTGCAAACAATTGATGAAGCCCTTACATCTAAGGTTATGAGGTTAAAAAATGAAGGGTGAAAATCCTATAGAGATAGAAATCTCCCCGAGCTAGCTATGAAGAGATTCCCGAAGGGCGAAAAGGAGAAGAAGTAGTTGGTGAAGCTGAGCAAAACTTATTATTCACAAAATAATATGACGAACGTATGGAGATATGTTCTAGTTGCTATCATGAAATATATTACCCTTGATGGTAGGTATACCAGGGCTTATTTTTATCATTTTTTTGCTTAACCACTTTCATCACAATGAAAATGTCAGTTTTCCTTATTATTTATTGTTCTCCATGAATTCTACCATAAGAGAGGCTAGGGAGAACCCATAGTGGAATCCTCCTATTCATGAAGGGTTAATGGTTCTTATTTATGACCATATTAAAGCCAAGTCCATAGAACATTCACTCTCCCTCAGTCCGGACTCTGAAGAAAATGACCCGGATGAGGTTTGTTTTGAGGAGGAGAGATCTAATAATCGAATGGAAGGGGATTCTAACTCCTCCAAGGGAGAAAAAAAAAAAAGAATAAGGGGAAGGGTAAAGCTAAGTTTTTTGCCTCTGCCTCTAATTGCAAGAAAGGAAAGAAGCTGAGTGTTAAGAAACACCAAATTGCTATGGATTTTTCCACGGAGGAAGAAAAAGAAAGTGAAGAGAGTATAGAGGAGGAGGGAGATGGTGCCCCTCCTAAGAAAAATACTAAGGATACTAGTTTGAACCATCTTTATCTTGAGGAGGAGGTGTTTAAGGAAGGTCACAATGATAATCATTCTAGTTTCCAGGAGGGGAATGGGGAATAGATAAATAAGATCTCTAGAGATTAGAACATGACTGAGGGTGATAATGAAGAAAAGAACATTGATGCAGATAGGGTCAATATTGAAGAAGGGAAGAAAGTCAACAAAAAGGGTGAAAATGATACTTGTGATGTGGGTGCCCTGGTCTAAGGTAATTTTTTATCTACCCATTTGGTCAAGAGGTTATCCTGGGGTTTCTGTAAGTCCCCAGAGTGGATGATGGATGATACTAACCAGGTAAAAGCTAAAATTAAAGACCATGCCAGAAGATTGGATATTCTTGAAGCTATGGAGATTGGTAAGGATAATTCGCTACCTGAGGGCCTGAAAGATCTTACTGAGGCTATGGGGAAAGGAGAGGACATAACATAGTAATTTAGGTCAAAGTTTAGGGCTATGTAAACTAGAATTACTAAGCTAGAAAATAATGTGGCTGACTACAACTTTGAGACCAGGTTCATGGCCATTGATGTTAGGGTTTCCAATATGGAAAGATGCCTAAATAAAATGATTGAACAAAGATACAAAATCCTCAAAGGTTCGACTGACCATATCGAAATTCTTGTCAGTAAGCTACAATAGGACAGAGCTAGGGAAGATGCTAAGACATAGAAGGAGACTATTAAGGAGGCTACAGGTCTAGGGAAGAGAGCCCAGTTGAGTACAAAGAAGAAGATGGGAAAGAATGAAAAGGATCTAGAGTAGCTAAAGAATGCGGCTACTAATATGGACCTCATGGTCATCGAAGTGATAGAACTCCTTAAGAGCTTTGACTAGGTTGGTCTTTGGGGTTTCTGTGTTTTAGTTGTTTGTCTATCAGTCTGTTAGTCTTTTAGTCAATTTTTTTTTGCTTCAATTTCTAGCTTGTATTTTATTTAGTTTGGTTATATTTTCTTGTTTTTACTAGAGGGCTTTAGTGCTAAATCTTATATATTCTTTTGTACAAGGTTTTGGGTCCTTTTAAAATATATTTTTCATGTCATAAAAAACTTGTAAAAACATATATAAGTAAAAAATAATCAATTTTTTTATAAATACAATTACTTTTTAACAATATTAATATTTCCTATTGGGAGAAATGGATGCGTGGAATTTGAATCAATACATTAGGTGTATTAGGAGCATTCTAAGGAATATCCCAGAGGTAGAGATCATTGAGGTTTGTCTAGATGCCAATGAGATGGAAGATAAATTATATAACATAGGTGTAAGGAGACCTATTGAGGACAAAACCAAAATTTTGGAGGACTGTCGAAACATTGATTAGCATGAGTTTGATTGATCAGATGGCACATGATGTGGACACATGTAGATTTAAGAGGAATTATGTGTTTAGAGGTGATGATCAGGATTCAAAAATGGGTTTTTTGAGTGTTGTGCCTTTTCCACATTTGAGGCTGCCTTTTTGGAGAGGTGGCGTGCCTGGACGAGGAGGGTTTCAAGTGGAAAATGGTATGTCAGTTTTGGAAAGGGAGTAAGGAGTATGAGGTTGGGCCTGGGTTGGGGTGTATGGTGGTAGGTGTGATTGGTCATCCCTTGCAATCCTTTTTCTTTAAGGATTGTGGATGGATCCCATTTGAGATGAAGGTGGCAACTACATGTACAGTGGGATTTCCTTTTTGATGGCTTGATGGGGTGCAAAAACTGAGGAGAAATCTATTATTGATAATGGCATGGGGGTCATTAGCTTCATTGCTAATTTTTGCAAAGCAAGGCTTGCGAGAAAGAGGTGGTACTATGGGAGTGGCACTATTGTATAAGGTGGAACTACTGTGTGTCATAGAAGCCAATTTATCTCTAGGTTCTCCGAATAACCTCCTGACCTTTCAAGATTCTATCTCAGTCCAAAGGCTCAAAAATATCTTTTGCTTTGATGATTTTGAATTCTCGGAGGAAATTTCCACCATTTTTAGTGATGAATTTCTGTATATAGATGTGCGTCCTCGCACAAATATTGACATTTCTTCCCTTTTTCTAGCATTTGGATTGCTGGTGGGTAATAAGAAAGAAGAATATTGTAGGTGGAAAAGAAGTGTCTGGTATTGAAATGGTGTGAAGTTCTGGAGGGGATTGTGGAGCGAATTTAAATCAAGGTGGGTCTCTATGTGCTGTGTGGCTCATGTGGTGTATGATTGGTGGAATCTCAGGTGATGTTCAGCCCCTGGTCATTTGGAGTTCTACTCGGAAAATAGAAACATGACTGCCTATAGTACAGCGGGGTTGGGTGATGGTTCTAGATTTCCTGGACAAAATGGAGGAACAGAAAGTGGTGAGTGGTGGTGGAGGCTGGAAATGACAGAAGACCACTCCAGCAAAGTCTAAAATAATGGTGAATGAGTTGGGAAGGTCAATGCCTCAACACCACTTGAGTAGGAAGGTGGTGGGTCCTTGTGATGCTTCATCCAGTGCATCTGCAATACCCAACTTCTACCATGAGGAGGCCCTAGGGTGGTTTCAATAGGGTGTGATTAGTGTTGAAGGTTTAGTTTTTGTAATGTTTTAGCTGGTGGTTTGGCCAGATGTAAGCACTCTAGTGTATTTTTAGATTTTGTCTGTAGCTTCGGTGGGTGGTGTAATTAGTAGTGGCTTAGTCAAGTTTTGGTTCTATGGCTGGTTTTTTTGGTGTATGCTCTGTTTTGGATAGTTGGTGTAAACTCTTTATGTAGTATCTCCTATGAATTAATACAATAAAAAATTTACCGATCAAAAAAATATATTAATATTGACTATTGGGTAGGTGCAAGAAGTTGGGTCCCAATTTGGCGAAAGTCGTGTGGACTTCAAAAAGTCCGCTAGAAACAGGCACCCATTTTGAAAAAATGGAGATCCAATTTAGGCTCGGACGCCTGATCCAAAAAGTTAAAAAAAGGTGCCATTTTGTTTCAAAATAGGTACTCATTTCAAAACAGTTACCCATTTCTAATTTTTTTAATTATGCTTAAAAACTTATTTTTAAATGTCAATTTATTATATTTAAGAAACGGGTACCCATTTTGAAACATGTGCTCTTTTTTCAAAATTTGAATTTTCAATCCACCCTTTACATTGGATTTTGGTTCAAAATAATGGCTATGGCACTGAAATACCAGATTTCTGCATTGCCATGATTTTTTCAATGCCTTTCTAATTGAAAGTTTTTATGAAATAAAAACCCATTAGAGTTCTTATTGTCTTGATTTTAAAAATATAAATTTCATAGTGCTGTGATGAGTTTTACTATTTTTGCAATATTTATTAATTAAAATTGGTACCTAAACTTAAAATAGTGAGGTTCACTAAAATATTAATAACTTTTTTTTTACATTTTTTTGAAAATAAATTATATTAACATCAATATTCAAATAATTTCATTGAAGATTAAAAAAAAATTTGAAAAAATGTAAATTTTTATCAAATTATGGTGGTCGTACCCCAAAGGTTTCAAAAATATACTTTATTGTCAATTCAAAATTAATAAAATAAATATATTAAAAAAAAAAAAAAAATATGCTCATCAATCTTTGGTGTCTTAGGTATCTTTCCCCAGAAATATTCACAAAAAAATATTTATTTAGGTCAAAATATGGTGGTCGTACACGCATGTCGTATGGTCCTGAAACATACATTTTGAAAAAGTTGGTTTTAAACATGCCTAATAAAAATTATTTATACCATGTGTGTATTGAAATAAATTACATATTTGAAAACTAGACTCCAAGCACTACATTTTATATTAGTGAAGTCTTTCGAGATTCAATCTCTAAGTGCCTCAAATGTTGATATTAGTTGATAGAAAATTTGAAAAACAGGGAAAAAAATTCCACTTTTTGCCCAAAAGTGGGACTCAACTTCTTGCAGTAACCCTATTGTATTATTTCTTTATAGAATTAATAAAAACAAATTAGAAAAACAATAGAATATAAACTATAGAATTGACTTCCGTATAGTTATATTTATTATTATAAGAAAAATAATTAAATATAAATATGCAATTATATAATTGATATTTCATATATTTTTATATAAAGAATATTTAATTAATTAATATATTATTATATATTAGATTTCAGACTACCTCTCTCTCTCCATTTAATCAATTAAAATTGGGAGATGTTCATTGTTAATTGAGTAGTGCTACCTATCGCATGGTACATTGATGTTGGTTACTACACCTTACATCTATTTCCTTCTCTAATATCATTTCTTGATAAAAATTTCTATTGCAAACATATTATGAGTCTATTAGTAATAAATTCTAATTATCTTCTTGATTCAATGGTTTCATTTTAATTTATTGTTAATATTAATACAAACATTACAATAAGTTTTCTCCATGATGAATGATATTTAGTGAGTGTTGTAATCAATTTTTTTTTTAATTAAATGATTAAGTATATTTGCTAAATATTTTTTTATCAAAGAATTAAATCTCTATATACATATGAAGTGGAAAAAATATACATGATATGCTTACAAAAATGGACATGTACTTGTGAATGTCTTTTGTTGTGTTTGACTTCCTTTTGTAGTAATAGAAAGCTATGAAGAAATCAATAGGAGAAAATTTGGGAACATTGGAAATCTTATCCTAAGGTCAGAGTTCACTCTCATGGTACATTCTTTTTCTTGGAAATTGTTACTATTGCATTTCCTACTTCAACCAACAAATCTCCTAAAAGCATAAGATTTATCAACCCATTTTTATATTGATGAAAGTATTCAATGTTGAGGTGTGATGCATACATTTTTGGGAATTGAAAAATTGTAGCTTTGTGTAGCAATTTACTAAAAAATCTAGCATAACTTTTCCATAACAATTGGAAGAAATTTAGAAACTGTGCACACCACCAAATTTGTAAGATATCAAAGAACTCGTTCTAACTTGTGAAAAATGAACCCATTGAGAAATACCGAGAGTTTTGTCGTTTACACCAAAGAACATGTTATTAGTGCAGTCATAGAAGAAGAATCAACAACTTTCACCCTTGTGTTTGAAATGTGCATCATTTTTTTAGCTACGAGATTGAGTTGTCATTGAATTGTATAATGTTTGTAAGAGAATGGGAATAGGGTAAACAATAGTGGAGGTTGTTGTATGAAACTTTGAGGAGGTTTTTTGGGTTATTCCAATGTTTAGTCCTATTAGTTCTACGTGCAATTTCATATCCTATAATTTCTAAGTTTATAACCCAAAAAATTTCAATTGTCAAATAGTTTAATGGGGATCTTTGGAACAAGTTATGGACATCCATAATAACATAATGGAAGTAAAATTTATTTAAACATTCTCTAGTAGACATGCTTCCATAATGTGGAAGCATAGACAATGCATACGTACTATTTGACAATATGCCTGAAAGAAATGTGGTCTTTTCCAAAATCCTCCCTGCTTGTGCCAAAATGGGAACTTGGAATAGCGTATGAACATACATCAAAGCATAAAGGGTAGAAATGTTTGCAAAATTTGGAAGCAAAGACAAAGTACGTGAGTTGTTTGACAAAATGCCTCCAAAATTGTATTCAAAATGTCATGATTGTAGGATATGAAATATTTGGAAGCATAGGAAAGGTACCTGAAATGTTTGATAGAATGCCTCAAAATGCACTGTTCTAGTGGAACGCCTTAATAAGTTAATTGTTGGATATGGCCATGATTATAGGAAATATTATACTTGCATTGGAGGTTTCTTATCTTCATTTGATCTCAAACTATTTTAATCAATAATATATACATACATACATACATACATACATATATATATGGTTTGGGAAGAGATGGGCCATTAAATGTAATATATACTGATATATGGATCATTATATATATATATATATATATATATATATATATATATATGGTTTGGGAAGAGATGGGCCATTAAATGTAACATATACTGATATATGGATCATTAAATATTAACATATATATATATAAAGGAATAATGGAATGGTGTGTACTAAGAGGGGAGGGGTGAATCAGTACCCTTAAATTTTTTTATCAACTAACCCTTAATTAACTTTCCTTGCATTACCGACCATAGATGCTTTTTTATCTTATGCATGTAATATCAAAACATAAACTTAATTGCATGTAAACATTCATAGAAACATTCATGAAATGTAAGTACACATGACACAAGAATTGGTAACGCAAAAAACCCCAGTTACAAGGTAAAAACTATGGTGGGGATGAAACCCACAAAGCTTCACTATCTACAAAATGGAAGGTGTCGGTTAAGGATACAAGTGTGATCACTTCTGATGATCTTACCCTGATAGGAGTAACATTTTAGACTGGTTAGGTTACTCAGTTAAGAGATTTAGAAACACTGTTAAGTGTACACTCGGTTAAGAGATTTACATAAAGACTGTTAAGTCCACCTTCTTAAAGGATTTCTTCTATTTGCTACTATTGTTAGAGAGTAGTCAAAAATAGTTCTTGACCTGATAGTATGAAATCTTGAATTGCTGAATACAGATCATTTAAGTTCACAATGTATATGTATTACCTATAGTGATTGATTAATACCTTTGTTCTACTCGGTAGCCTTGAATATTGTTCTTCATAACTGAATTCTATCTTTTGTGTCCATCTGCATGAAACTCTCTATCTGATCCATAGATTTCTTTTGTGGCTACAATCATCAGGTTCTGATTGATTACTATATCTACTTATACAATGTATTAACCTATTTAGGTTTCACATTGTACAATAAAAACTCTATGATCACAAGTTTATAACTTGACCTTGATGTCCTAGTTTGCATTTTTACAATCAGTTAAACTGATTAAAAAATTATATGTGCTTTCCTTGTCCCTTAAGAAATATTTTTAAAGATAAGCATAAAGATAATTATAAAACTCAAGTGTTTTATCTGACGTATAACTCAGATCCACATTTCTTACGAATAAAAATGTCTCATGGTAGACTGGTGCTCGGGTTTCTCTGTAGTCTTTTCTCACTGATTTCTTTGAACTATCTATCAGTTTACTCTGTAAACTGTGTTCTTGGTTTACACTTGCACTTAACATTTTTGGTGACCATTGCACTTGTCTATTTTTGGTATCCTCTGCACTTGACTATTTTAGTGTCCATTGTGCTTGACTATATGCTTTCACTCAGTGATCATGTAACCGACACTCCAAAAACTTTTTCCTTCTATACTAATGACAAATATTATCTTTTAGGATTAACAATCTTCCCTTTGGCATTAATATCAAAGACTGATATGTGCAAAACTAAAATGTTCAGTATATACAACAAATGTTTACCTTGTCAATATGACTCCCCCTATGTGCATGCCTCAATGTAGTGTATGTACATGTTTCTTCCTTTGATATAATTTCTTTTATGCATATATTTATGCTTTTATCATTTCCCCCATTCACCTAATCATTTCCCCCTTTATCATATTGTTTCCCCCTTGAAAATAATTTCAAAGGTGTAATAGTTACAACTTGTCAAAAATGTGGGAGTCATATTTTTGAATGTCCTCCATTAGCTTCTCCCTTTTCTCTTTGAGGTGCTCAAGGGTCATGCATTCCAAGGTGAGTCTAGAGTGCATGTCATATATGCTTTCTGTAATAGACATCTCTGGGGTGGAAATCAATGCATTTTCCAAAGTCATATGTTTCAATAGCAGTGTGAGATTCGAGAGTAACATAGTTTGCAGCTTGGTTACCTCATATCAAATTCTCCTTTCTACCTTTTTAAGTTCAAGTCTCAACCAATTTTCTTCTATAATATTGTCATAATGTAATTTGAATGCATTTTCCTCAGTTGTGAGACTTTGTGCACTAGCCTTAAGATCTTCATCAAGTTTGGCTATCTTTTCATTATGCTCAGTAGTGAAAGTCTCTAATGTGCACAAATTTTGAATTAAGTTGACTACTTCTGATATTAGGAGTTCCATAGTAGTAACTAATTCAGAAAGTTTTACCTTATGTTCTGCCAATTCTTGGTCAATTTTCTCTATAAGCTTGTATTGACACTTCTGCTCAGCACATTTCGCAATTACTTTGTCTGCATCGACATTGTGTAATGTGATGGCATCGTTGAGTGTTGCTAATTGATCAAGTATAGGTGAATTTTGATCAATTTTGGTGTCAGCAACAATCAACAATAGTATTTCTTTGGTTGTATCCAGGACTTGGGAGTTCTTGTGCTCCTTCTTGAGCTTGTCCTGTACTACCTTTCTCTTACATAGCTCTCCATAATTTACAAGTGACTCTGGATCTAATATACTAGGATCACAGTCTGGTATGTCAATTATCTCATCTAATGTGATTGGATTTTTATTATTCTTCTTCTTCTTGGATATGGTGGTGGAAGTAGGGTTATGTAGAACTATAGCTAGTTCATGCTCTTTCTCTTGCTTCAGTGATTGTGTGGGAGGTGTGGTGCCTTTTATGTGCTACTCGGTATTGACCTATTGGTTGGTAGTGGACATCTCCACATCAACCTTGTCTGTATCTGTAGCCTTTTCACCCTTGATGTTCTTATTGGTTGCATCACTTTATTTCTCCTCTCGACTTACATCTTTCTTCTCTTCATGTGTGTCCTTTTGCTTCCCTTGTTCATCTCATGTGTCTATTGGATTATTTGAATCAGGTTCAGGTGTCTTTTCCCTCTATAATGATATTGATAGCTTGTATCAATAATGGCATGTCACCTGGTATATTTACCTGTGCAACATCCATAGTATTCTTCTCCTTTTATTGCTCGGTGGTAGCAATTACATATTCATCTTTCTTGGGCTAATCATCAGAGTCAATAAGTGTTATATCTTTGATTTTGACCTCTGTTGTGTTCCCTAATGATTAAAAAATATGAGGTACATCATCCATGGCCTTGTTTGCCTATGTTTTCAACTCAACTGGATTGATATCCTTAGTGTCATTTATGAAGATGTGCTCTGGGCTCGGTGTGGCCTCTTTCTCTTCATAATGAGGTGTCTCGGTAAGAGCCAGTACCTTCTCGGGGCTTGTATCCTCCTTAGGTGGATTGACTATTTCATTCCAAGTTTCATTGCTTTCTTTTTCAAGCTCTATTAAAATTACCTCTAGTAATTTGTAAGCTCTCATCTTAGCTGAGAATTTATTTGAATACTTCTTCATCATTTCATCATTTCATCAATTTCTTCAAAATTTGACTCTGGTGGCGTGAATGTAACAAGGGATCTTTCCCTTATCTATTTCTCTGTATGCAAGGCATATCTCCATCTTGCTGATATTTAGTCGTTAAGCTCTTGTGGCATCATCTTATTAAATTGTACAGGTACATATTTGAATGTAATCATTTCCTTAATGATGTCCTCTTCTATCTTATTCTAATCCTTAGGTTTCAGAGTTAGCCATTGTCTAACCTTAGGATTTGATATGATACCTGTCGTAATGATTGATGCAGCAATCTCATCAATTATCTTAGTAATTTTGTTCTTTATAGAGTGGAGTGCTTTTTCACGCTCATCTTGTTCAGTGTCATCCTTATCCTCTTTTCCTATAATGTATTTTCTTATTTTCCTCAATGCGTGTTGCCTAGTTTGTGGCTTTCTCTTATAATTCCTCACTGTACCTTTCTTAACTGGTAGTGAGTTAGCATATTTTATAGTTTGACTCCTAGTTCTTCATGCAGCCATAGTTCTTGGTTTCTTTGCTAGTGGTGCATTAGATTCGGTTGACTCAGAGTCACTCAATTGTTCACCTTCACCGACGGGTGACTGTCCCTCATTGAAAGCTTGTTTTGATGCTTCATCATTTATCGACAACTTCTTCTCAAGTTTCTTTTCCATTTTAGTCTTCTTTTTGTCGATCTTCTTCACTACTGGGCCAATTTTGATTCTAGCCTTGGCTTCTTCATAAGTTCCAAATCTGGGTAATGATTTGTCCACCACTTCATTCAATAATTCTTCAATAGCATTTGTGGCCTAATCAATGTTGCTCTCATAATCTAATGGTGGCAACCATGTTGTCCTTGGTACAACTGGTTTTATCAAAGTGGTTTCGGTATCCACTATGAAACATATATCATCTTTATATTGTTCCACTAGTTGTTTAGGTATCCTCATTGTTTTCTACATGTTGTCCTTGAAGGTAGTTAAGTATGCATCCATGACTGATGTAAAATTTTCCCCTAGTGACTTAATAAATTCACTAATTTGTGTTGTTATTGGTTGGGTAGTGTCCCAATTGACATTACCGATAGATGGGAAGAAATTTTGGAAATAGAAAATGTGCACATGAGGAATGAACTAAACTTACATGAATTAGATCTTGCTGACCTAATAGTCCTCATGTTCTCCTCCAATTGCTTTAGTAGAAGCTTGTATAGGTCCAATTTTAGTCCTTTCTTCACAATCTGTCCTTTCTTCACAATATTATAGGCAGTGTCAAATGCTCTGCATGCTATGTTATTCAATCTGCTACCTTGGAATACCTTGTAGCCCAGTACACATGCACTAAACTTCATTTCTGGATTGGTGATGGAGTTAACATTTAAACCTCTTCTATCCCATACTGCACCTCTCATCTTTTCAATCTCGGGGCGAGAAGGATGTTTTAGGGCTTTGGCCTTATCGATTACTAGATAACTGGTTACCACGTGAACCACATCCGTAATGATTGGTTTTGGTTCATCCAACCACATTTTCATGTCATGTACTCTACTGAGTACTATCTAAATCCACTTGGTTTTAAACTCTTTCAGGAATATTAGGGCATTTTTTAACCCTTTTACCTCTATGTTCTTGTGTTCATCTTTAATGTTTCCATATGTGAAAAGCTTCTTGTAAGCTTCTTCAACTTCAAGATCTCTAATCTCTACAGTCTCGCAGTGGATATATGCTTTGACATCTTCAACTAGTAAAATCCTAGGAGGTATACTCAAGAACGCTCCTTGGTCGTCGGGTTGTGAAGCAACCTCTGGGAAAAATTTATGCTTAGGATCTTCACAGGTTGTTTTCTTGATTAGATTGACCTTCTTGTCCTTCGCATTCTTGATCTTAGAGACTTGCGATGTGGTTTCCATATTTCTTGAAATTAGGGCTTTCTTCATAAATAATCTATTTTCTCGGTGAGTCTTAGATACTCACTTGATCTTAGCTATAGATGATGGAAATCTATTGTAGTAGCCATGAATGTTCTTATGAATCTCTCTGCAATTTGGTTTCTCCTCGGTTGCTCTTCTTCACTCTATTCTTCGCTCTTAAATGCTTGGTGAATGAATGAGATTTCTGTCACTCTTTTATAGACGATGTCCTAAGTGATGCAATAAATTCTTCACCTACTTCTCGGTGGTCAAAGACAGAGTCACTTGGTCATCATGCAAACTTATCAGCTCGGTGAGTATACAATTCTCGGGGTAAGTGTCAACTCAATTGACCTTTCACATGTTCACCGATGATGATCGGTATGTATTGACCGATGAGATTGGATTCACATATTCATAACAAGTAATAACATAGTGCATCTCCATTCATGCTAATTTGACATTTTATAAATGAATATTGGAACTGATGTAAAATATAGCTTTGTAGAGTGAAGTTCCTTACTTACTTGTTATGGTTAGGTGGGGGTGGTGATATCACCAGATCCATTGGATGAGGTGTCACCAACTGTGGTGCTCCTTCCAGCATCATCTTTTCTTGAAGCTTTCCTCCACATTTTATTTCTCATTCTCCTGATATCTTCAATAGTATTTCCATTAGCAAAAGTGCTTGAATTTGTCACTTGGTCTCTGCAGTCCTTGCTTAGATGACCAACCTTATGACAGTGTAAACATGTCATTCTAGAGTTTTTCCAATTCCTAGACCTTCGTATCCATTTCCTCATGTATTTTGTAGCTATGTGTCCATATCTACCACATGTTGTGCAATTTACCCATGTGTTGTAATCCCAAATATATGAGTTACCAACTCTTCTCGGTAGATAAGCATTTTATTGTTCTTTTGATTTCCATGCTTTCTTTTTCTTTTTCCTGCATTCATGAGGTGTGTGGCCATGCAATTTGCAAGTGGAACAATATTTTTCCATGTAGGATTCCTTCTTTGGTTGTTTCACCTTAGATCTGCAGTCATGTGCTTTGTGTCCATGCTTGTTACAGTTATAACATTTACCTATGAATGTAGAAGTCAATTTAGGATTACCTTTAGCTTTACTCCTGCAAACATTTGAAGTGTGGCCTGGTTTTCTAGAGTGATTTCATGACTTCTTCCTGTTAGAATGAATTTAGAATAATTGAGAGGGGAGGGGTGAATCAGTTATCCTCAGGTCTAGATGTAGCAAATAAAAACTTTCTATATTTCAGATCCACTTGGAAGCAGTAGCATAACTTAACAACTTTAATCATGCACTTTACTATCAATTGAAATTAGCTTGTAGAAACATAACAGTAAAGCAAACCATAAGCATTCACACAAGTTGACACAAGTATTTAACGTGGAAACCTAATATAGGAAAAACCACCAGTAACATGCTACCAAGTTTTCACTCTTGGTCTAACCTTTTTGTTATAGCTCTTGGACATCCTCTTCTGGTATGCTCTAAGGTGATCGAATGACACTTGGTGACATTCATCAAGTAATTCTAGCTCTTGTAGCCAAGATATTCTAGTATCTTCATCAATAATGAGGCCTTTTAGAGAGACTCGCAGAGAAGGAATCTCGACCTCAATTGGTAGCACAACATCTACTCCATAACCAAAGCATAGGGTGTAGCCCCTATTGGTGTTCTTATGTGATGCCCTATGAGGAGCCAACCCTATTAAAGGTTACAATAACACACTGCTAGGTGTGACCTGGTTCAAGGATTTAATCACCCTGTCAGGAGTGGCCTTGTTAGAGGACTTAGAACATTGCACCTAACTGTCACCTTGTTAGAGGATTTATACAAATGATAGTTAAGTCAACCTTGTTAAAGGATTTTAACTGATACAATGGCTAGAAAGTATTCAACAGTTGTGATCGGATGCATACAACTTACTTTGCAAATTCATATCCAATTGTAGCTCTGATGTTAACTCAATAGATAGCCTGCATTGTCATTTCAACCTTCTGATCTAATTGGAAATCCGTCAAGCAATCACACATGCAATTCTCTACTTCTATATTCAGCCTTCTTTGCTAGATCATGCTAAACAGTAAATCAACTATGCAAGCCTTTTTGCATACTTCACATTCAGCAGCACACCTCTTGCATACTTAATGAATAACCCCTTGAGGTTATCATATACCTCTCTTTCTAGGTTAGATAAATCTTTTTCCGCTTAAACAAGATCGTAGATCTTAGGTTAGGTCAGATCCAACGGATCATTCCAGCTTTGCATTACATTTACTTCTCCAAAGTAGCCTTTAATTAAATCTTGAAACCATGCATTAATTATGGTTACCCATACATTAAATGACGTGGATCAATCTTTAATTAACATTACATATGCCAATAAAATTAACTAGGTCAGCCAGAGATCTCAAATCTCATCATTAATCCAATTACTGTAAGTCAGCCAACATCACTATTTCCACTCGACGATTTTAATGGTGCTCGGCATTGAACAACTTTTGCTCATCACAAGCAACTTCTCTCGGCACAAGAAACTTTTCTCATCATAAGCAACTTTAATTGGCACAAGCCAAACTTGCTCGGCACAGAACAGCCAGAAAAAATTTCTTTGAAAGATAAACAACTAATTACTTTGCCAGAGTGCCAACTGATCAAGTACCCTTTTAATAGCCTTAACTCAACCATTCACTTGGTCTTCTTGTTAAATCTTCTTCATCAACAGTAGATATGGTACTCAAACAGATAACAATAGTCTCACCAGTAAATATTTGACAACAATGACAAAATAACAATGGCTTGCATTGTCACTTTCCAACAATCTCCCTCTTTGGCATTGATGGCAACACAAAATATTAAAATGATTTAACAAGCATAGTTACCAACCAATCCAAAAATTCACCCATGTTCCTTGATATGAATCAATCTTCATTAATTTCTTTAGCTTCATTCTAATTCTTCTCTATAAAACATTTCTCCCTCTGTGTCTGTAATCACACTGTAATCATCTGTGTCTAATCATCTATAGACTCCCTCTGAGTAGATAATCACTTCAATGTTTTCAATAGTAACTTTTTCCTCTATGTAATATTTCCTTCATGTAATCTCTCCTTCTAGGCAATCTCTCCCTCTTTATAGGTAATCTCTCCCTCTTTCTTCCTCTATATAGGTAATCTCTCCCTCTTTGACAACAATGCCAAAGACATTGATATCATTATCATGTAGATCTTCCGTATCATGTTGATCCTGTCATCTTGATTATGACTGATTTTTCTTTTCTATCCTTGTCCATCTCCACAACTTTAGCCAGCATCCTAAAGTGTGACTTACTGTGCATCAATGTGTCAAGTATTTTGAATGTAATATTTGATGCAACAGTACCATACAGAACTTAATTAGCCTCAATTAGGGGAATCACCCCCATTTTACCTCGTAGATACTCATGAGCATCCTTGGGTAGTGCTTTTGTGAATATGTCTGCTAATTGTTCTTTAGTGTTCACATAATCCAGTCTCACTTCTTTATTATGAACTAGCTCCCTCAAGTAGTGATACTTGATAGCTATATGCTTTGTCTTTGAGTGCATAACAAGATTTTTAGAAATATTAATAGCACTTGTGTTATCACAATATATGACAACTGGGTCAGTGATTTCTTCCTTCATACCTTTTAGTAGTATCTTCAACCACACAATGTTAGAATAGTTAATTGTTGCTACCACGTACTCGGTTTCAGCTATAGATTGTGAGGTGCAGTTTTGTTTCTTGCTTCTCCAGGAGATCAATCTCTTTCCTAAAAGAAATTCTCCACCAGTTGTGCTTTTCCTGTCATCAACATTTCTAGCCGATTCAGAGTCAGTGTAAACTCTGAGTTCAAACTTGTCATTCTTCTTGTAGTATAAACCATAGTCATCAGTTCCTTTCAAACATCTTAGAATCCCTTTTACTGCCATCATGTGAGTTTCCTTGGGGTTAGCAGAAAACCTTGCAACAATCCCAATAGCTAGGGCAATATCAGGTCTACTATGTACAACATACTGTAGTTTACCAATCATTGATCTGTAGAGTGTTTGGTTCACTTCTTTTGTGTCATCATTTTTTGTCAGCTTCTATCCAGTAGCCATGGGTGTACTCACTGGTTTGCACTCTTCCATTCCAAAAGTTTTTAGTATCTCTTTGTTATATTTGGATTGAGTAATATAGATACCATTCTTCATTTGATAAATTTGTAAGCCAACAAAGAATTTAATTTCACCAAACATAGACATCTCAAACTCAGTTTGCATCTGTGTTGCAAATTTTTGACATCACACATCTTGTCCACTAAATATGATGTCATCTACAAAAATTTCAGCTAATAATGTACCTTTGCTTTGCTCTGTCTTCAAGTACAAGTTGTTGTTGTCATTTGTTCTTGCAAATCCAATCTTGATCAGATAACTATGCAATCTCTCATACCATGCTCTTGGCGCTTGCTTCAATCCATATAATGCTTTGTGCAATCTGCAAACCATATTTATTTTGTTTGGGTCTACAAAACCATCAGCTTGCTCAATATACACTTCTTCTTCCAAGATTACATTGATAAATGCAGATTTCACATCCATCTGATAAAATTTGAATCCTTTATAGGCTGCATATGCAAGTAAGGTTCTGACACCTTCCAATCTTGAAACTGGGGCGAAGGTTTCACCGTAGTCAATTCCTTCCTCCTATGCATAACCCTTGCATACTAGTCTAGCTTTGTTTCTTGTCACATCTCCATGTTCATTCATTTTGTTCCTGAATACCCACTTTGTGCCAATTACATTTTTATCCTTTAGCCTGGGTACAAGTGTCCAAGTTTTGTTCTTCTCAATTTGTTCAATTTCCTCATTCGTTGCTTGTATCCAATCTTCATTTTCTAAAGTATCTTTCACTTTTTTGGGCTCAAATTCACATAACAGACATGTGTCATTTTTTAACTTACTTCATGTCATGACAGTAGAATCCTTTGATCCAATGATTTGATCAGAATTGTGATTTCTTCTCACATATTTTGCTAGAGTAGGCTCAGTCCTTGTTGTAGGCTCATTGTCTGTATTCAGTTCTAGTTGATTCTGTGACTCGGCATCTCCATCAGATAGCTCGAAATTCACTTCCAGTTGCTCGGCAACTCCACTTTGTGACTCGGTAGGTGCATGCTATTGTTCAGCATTAGTCTCAGGTAGTGAATTAGAATCTGCCTCATCCAGATATACGAATTATCTGTAGCTTTTAGGCTCTTGTGTACTTTCAACTTCATTTCTCTCTGCAAACTCATCAATTCTTACATTTGCACTTTCAACAATTTTGTTAGTATTAGAGTTCAAACATTTGTAAGCTTTGCTTTTCGTTGAATAACCAAGGAATATGCCTTCTTCACCTTTGGCATCTATTTTTCCATTTCTGTTGTCCTTCAGTATAAAACATTTTCTTCCAAATACTTTAAAATACTCTACACTAGGTGAATAACCATACGAAAGTTCATAAGGTGTAGCATTTGTACCTTTCTTGATTTGAACTTTATTCAGTGTATAGACTGCAAAACTTACAGCTTCTTTCCAATATTTTTGTGCAACATTTTTCTCCATCATTAGTGTTCTTGCACAGTCCATGATAGATCTGTTTCTTCATTCAGCAATACCATTTTGTGGAGGAGTCCTGGGTGCAGACATATGTCTC
>MU215130.1:119900-130114 GCA_018584345.1 Thuja plicata
TTGAATGTAGAACCAATTGTAGATCTAGAGACCAAATGATCCAAAATAATTAGAATGGTCCAATTTGTTATAATTGTAATAAGATTGGTCACATTGCAAAATATTACAGAAGTGATTCTAAGAAGTTCAACGCTCCGGTGAAAAAGGTAGACATTAACAAGGAGAAGGAGAAAATGAAGAAATTTTGGGTAAATAAATCAGATGAATAGACATCTACTACTGATAATCCAACATCCTCTTCCAGAAAGAAATCAGATGAACAAATATGTATTATTGATGATATGTCACCTTTTTTGGTGTTGTTTCATCTTTCAGTAATTAACCTAGACTCGTGGTCTAAGGAGGGGTACTAAAAAGCTTAAATATTTTGATCCCCTAAGCCTTACAATGGTAGGAAATGATATTTTTGGAGGTTATAAAGGAAATTCTTTGGTCTGAATGATATTTGTAGAAAAAGAGCCTAGATCCAGTGAATAGTTTGTCCAGAAAACCTAAAAGTTACAATTAATGTAGAATACATATATTTAGGGTTTCCTTGCTCATTCCATCACTTGCCAAATTAAGAAGAAGAGGAGATCGAGCGAAGAAGATATTTTGGGCATTGAAGGGCTATATTTTCTAATTCCCATCAAGAACCCTAACTCTCTGAGATGATTCCTATCATTGTTGATCTCTCATTAAAGTCGACACCTGAATTAAAAATATAACTATTTGTGGCCATCATGACTGACAAGGAAGGTGCATTTTCAAATGTTACTCACAACTACCTACATACTGAGGATGTTTGCACATACATCCACACTAAATATAAAGAGGTAAGTCATTCAAAATTTTATGATATATGGGAAAAGGTCTCTGCTAAAAATCAGTTGCTTAAAGAAGAATATGCCAGTATTAAGCAAAAAGGTTTAACTATATGGAACATATTTCCTAATGTTTCTAACAATGTAAACTAGATTAAGATCATTCCCAGTCATTTTCATGGTGATACTATGTACTTATACAAAACCTATGTTATTACTAAGGATCCCTTAAAAATGTACAGATCTATGTGATAAAGGGGATATTATGGCTAAATTATTAGTCAAGGCTGATACTATAACAAAACTTACATGCTCAAAATTTGATGAAACAACAATGACAATTGAGGGTATTGTCAACACAGAGTGAAAATAGCCACAAAATGCATTGCACAGAAGATTTATTTTTAGAATCGAGAAGGAACCGCATCAACAAAATCTATTTACTCTACCATTTAGATTATGTTAGCCAATTAAAACCTTGATTTGTGTCAATTATTGTTAGAATAGTTATTAGATAGTTTTTAAAAGGCAAAGAAAAGAAAATACTTGTTCAAATTTCGATCCTTGATAATCTATTTAGCATTTATGTTCTTGAATGAGCTTTTAGTTCAAGGTGATTGGTGCAGGAGCACCTATGAAGACACCTAAGGTCGTCATGGATCCAATCAGAGGTAGAAGGTCAAAATCATCCCTAAGTGTGGATTGGGATGTATTGGAACCAATAATGTCAATTTGTAATAAGGAATGCAATGAAATATTGTTAAGTCCTATTTGTCCTTGAGCAAAGGACTAGGACCAAATATTGCTTTGTAAGTGGACCAATAGAGTATAATGGGTCAATTGGAGTTTAGAAGTGTTTAGGGAAGTCTAATAATTCATCTTGATAATACCTATTGATCAATGATCAAAGTTAGGAGGTCAATTTGTTTAAGGATTAAAGAGTTCATAATTTGAATTTTTAAACAGTAACAGACATCTAGAATTTGGAGGGAACTAATGGTTTAGCCTCTAAATGCAACTGTAACCTCTCCAAACCAATGGGAAATGGTTGGGACAGTTATAAGTCTCATATTTACATTTCCTCCAAGTGTGGAAAAGATAGAGATGGCCTGAAATAGAGATTGTATGGGCTGAAGAAATTTGAAGCAATAAAAGTGTTTGTTTTTGCAAATTTGTTGATCTTTTGAATGTATCAGTAAGTCTAATTCCTTTAATATACATTGATGAGTGTTTTAAAACCTCTTTGAATTTATTTCAATTCATTTGTATTGAATTTTCTGACAAAGGTTTTGACTGTACCGCGACAAGGCATAGTTTTGGGCATTGTCTTAGAGAAAGAAATGAGATTCATCCCCTTTTTGTAACCACTGTGACTTGGGGATGAATCATACATATTTATTATAGATTTCTAACACTCAATATGCAAGAATAACCATCAAAAGTTGCAAGTGATCACCATTTGATTAACTGTTGTAGGGTAAATGGACATGAATTTGGCTCCTTGGCTATAGCGGTAGCCATTCTACCTAAAGGAGGTCACTATTTTATATTATAATCCTTTATATCATGGTTAGGGGATGTTGTTTAGTCCATCAATTGAAGGATATAGTGCTTGGAGAATCCCTAGTTTTAGAGGGTTTGAAGGCCTAATTTGGGGCTTTTGGTGTTTATAGAGGTATGGGCCTAATTCCTTTTGTATTTGTTCCTTAGAGGACATTAGGAGTCACTTTATAAGAGTTGAGATCTTTAGGTTGTGTGGAGTAAGTAGTTGCTTTGAAAAATCACCATTTTTATGCATAGTCGTAGGGTGTAGTACTATGACAGTGGCATTTCATCCAAAGAAACCTAACTAAGTCTCTAATATATTGTGAACCTTGATAATGAGTATATAAAAAACCCATTTATTTGCAAAGTTTTTTCAAAAGTTTTCAAGTTATGAATTTTTGGAAGCCTGCTGCTGGCCAATACTGTGCAATTAGGTCTCTAGGCTTGATCCAAGCATTTTGTGAATAACCATTTTTTGGAACCCCATAACCTATTTAATACTTTTGGTTTTGGTTTAATTAAGTCTCTTTTTTCTTTAAAATCATTGATTCAAGTGGTTGGTTTGAATTCAAACCTTAAGTCCATTTCAGAAGGGTGTTTTGAAGCTTGTATTCCCCATGTTAGTTCAACCCATATGATTGCAAAGATCCCACTACCCTTACCTCTGCATCAATTGGTATCAGAGAAAGTAAGATCTTTGGGAGGAAGGTTAGGTGTGTATGTATGAGGAGGAGTTCGAAGAGTTTGAAGAAGAGACTCCAAACATGCCTCCAAAGTTGACAAACATGGAGCTTGCTAGGATGGTCATGGAGCAAGAAGAAAAGAAAAAGATAATGGAAGAATTCATTGAAAGGTTAACCAATCTTTTTGAGAAGATGGGTTCATACCCTTGTGATGATGAAGGTGAAGCAGAACAAGAACCTGTTGAAGAAAGGTTGGATCTTGAGGATGCTAGAATAGTAAAGATCCTGAAGGCAGTTAAAGGAGGAGAATCCAAAGTCAAAGGAGAGATCCCAATGTATGATGGGAAGATGGATGAGGAAGTGCTCCTTTATTGATTCAGTGTTATTGAGAACCACTTTAACTGTGAGGACATTAAAGACAAACATAAGGTTAAGATTGCAAAAGCAAGGCTTAAGGGTCATGCATTGTTATGGTGGGACTGCCTTCAAGAAGAAAGGTGAAATAAAAGCCTATCAAAGATCACATCATGGCCTAGAATGATGGAAAAAATGAGGGAGAAGTTTCTACCTGAGGACTACAAGGTTCAAATCTTAAAGAAGATTCAAGGGTTGAAGCAGAAGGACATGGATGTCCAAAGGTATACAGAGGAATTCCACAAACTTGGTATCAGAGCCTCTCATGATGAATATGTGGAAGAAAAGGTGGCTAGATATCTTGGAGGGCTGAGGTACAACATCCAGGATGAAATGAGCATGGCCACACCAAGGACTCGTGAAGATTGCTACAAGTTGGCAATGAAGGCATAAGACAAGCTTAGAAGAAGGCAAGGTAGTTCAAGAGGGAAACAAAACAAGGACAAATTAGTAAATCCAAGCCAAGGACAGAGTGAGAAGGGTAAAGATAAAGTCAAAAATCATAAAGGAGAACAAAGAAGTTGTAGAGGAAAGGGCTTTCCTAGAAAGTTCTATAAATTCAAATATTATCAAAAGAACTTAATATCTTCTATAGATTTTACTACTTACTAAAATTCTTTAGAAAATTTGGATTTATAGGAGCAAGGAGAAATTTTAAGAGAAATGAAGGATAATTATTGGCTCTAATAAGAAATATATATGTTTAAATTTTGTCTCACAGGTCACCGTCACCATGCAAATCTTGAAGAGGAAATTTGAAAAGCTTCTTGAGAAAGAACTTATC
Source organism: Thuja plicata (assembly GCA_018584345.1). Classification (NCBI taxonomy): domain Eukaryota; kingdom Viridiplantae; phylum Streptophyta; class Pinopsida; order Cupressales; family Cupressaceae; genus Thuja; species Thuja plicata. The sequence goes on from MU215130.1 coordinate 124,130, forward strand.
ACTATTAATTTCTCTCACATTCTCTATAAACAAACTTGGGCAAACATCAAGAAATAGAATCAACAATTTCTTGAAGGTCTCCTAGAATTTTTCAAGAGGTATAATATTGAGAGATCCAAGAAGAGAAGCAACACATGAAGCCTGAGAAACAAAGGAAAACCAAATTTCATACAAATGTCAATAGCAATACAACTTGTAAAGAAGTTAGATCAAATATGGATATAATAGTTGGCAATTGGCCAAGGGTTCTAAGTGATGTGGATATTTTTAGTGAAATAAGAAGTTTTGAATGGTTGTCCTTGTCAGTTTTTAGAGTTGTCTTACATACTCTTACATTTCACTAGTTATGTTGGTGAATTTTCTAAGTGTTAGAATGTCTAAGTAGTCTCTATCAACAAGTGTAAACTATTATTTTTTTTGACTAATTAGGGGTCTCAAAAGACCAACTATGTTATTATGTGATACATCCATAGGATGACCATTTAATAATTAAATTGCAATACTAAAAAGTAAATATAGCTATTAGGTAGCACTTGCTTTATTTTATTATTTTGTGTAAAACTTTGAGTGGACTTTCTCATATTTTGTCTTCTTCCATAGAGTGAAAAGATTTTAACTTAGGGAGGCAAAGAAGTTATTTATGAAATAAGGTTATAGGAAATTTATTAAATAAGACAAAATTAAAAAACATTAATAGAAAAGATTAATATATTTTAATTTACTAAAATATAAAATAAAACATTTTTTTTCTTATTTAATAAATTTATATGTTAAAAAAGATAACATATATTAATCCAAAAAGTTGAGTAAAATTCTTGATCTTCATATTTATATTTTATATATGTATGATTTTTTAATCTTATGATATTATATTTTTAGATCAAATCATTAACCAATATTTTAAAATTTTAATTAACTTTTTAATTAATAATATTTTTCTTTTTTAAACATATAATTTATTAAATAAGATAAAATAAAATATTTTATATTTTATATTTTACTAAATTAAAATATATTAATATTTTTCATAAATATATTTTTATTTTATTTTATTTAACCCTTAACCTAGATCTAGTTGAACATTAAGTAAAATTGAATTCTTACACTAAAATTAATTGAACATTTTTGTATTAAGCATAAGGAGTTCACAGAAACAACCAAAGACCACCGAGAGTCAAAGTATCAGAGGACCAGCCTCACACAGCAAAAAAACTGAATATTACATACAACCAGAGAATATAACAAAAAAGGACTGAATCAGAAAAAATAGCTAATGCAGCACATCTTCAAAGGTGTCCACCCACGCAGTCCAACCCATAGCACCTTCCATCTAGACCAAGTTCTTCTGATCTTGAATCTGCTTTAGCATGTAAATCACCTCGCCAGTAGTGTTCTGTGGGTTTCTTTTAATTTCCTTGCTGATGCGGTTGACTGTTTGGTTGAAAGCATGGATATTATCTAGGTGCAACCTCCAGAAGTAACCATTTTTAACTTCATTAGCAAAGAATGTGGCATGTCCATCCTTAAGTAATCTTTTGAATATAGCCTTGTTGACCTTCATAGTAATTGGAATCTGCAAAAAAAATTTGAAATATGTGAGACTTCGAAAAGACTCAGTAAGCAATCTGGGGACATTTTGAAATCTTTCTTCATTTCTGCACTTCCAAATTTGCCACAAAATGTTAGCTGAAAGAATATCCCAAAACATGTTAACATCTTTTTTAGCATTAGAAATAAAACCAGTAATAACTTCAAGAATATTGAATGAAGCAGGGGTAGAAATACCAAACATTAACCAAACCTCTTTAGCAAAAGAGCATTCAAAGAATATATGTCTTCTAATTTCTGGGGTTCTGCAAATGCTGCACACATTAGTATCAGAGAAAGAGTTCCTAATAGGAAGCTTATTAAGAATAAGTAACCACTTGAAACATTTGATTTTAGGATCAATAGAACTTTTCCAAATATTGTCAAAAATCTTATTCCATGAAGGAACATCTAAGTTAGCATACCAAGTATCATTAATATGCCTCATAATATCATCATTGTTGTTAATAATAGAGTAAATGTTCTTAGCTTTAAGCATGGAAATGATAATACCACCAGGCCACTTGATTTTTAGATAACTATTAGAATCAACATGGCAAACAGTAGGAATATTCCTGCTGGCCCTGACAATCATATTATACGTTTTCTTATGAGAATCAGAAAGATTAAATTTAATATTTAACTCATCCCACTGAATAAGTCTATCATTTTCAAAAACATCAATAAACTGCTTGATCCCAAGGTTGGCCCAGCACTTGGCGGAACAGCCTTGGGTAAGAGCAAGGGGCTTATTACCGAGCTTAAGGTTCCACTAAATGGACCTCTCACCATGGAGGGTCTTATCATCAAAAAATTCCTTATTCGTGATGAATCGCCTAACATGGTTCCAGGCCTTCCAAATGGACTTGAAAATAGTCGAGCCTTGAACAATAATAGGAAATTCACTACAAATAAGATCAGTGAGAGGGAGATTTTTCCAGAATTTGGCATTCTTAGGATAACCCCTTTCAATATTGTTACGAATTAGCACTCTCCAAGGGTCATCTCCCTCCAAAGCATGAAAGATCCATTTGGAGGCCAAAGCAAGACCACTTAGTCTTAGGTCTTTGAGCCCCAAGTCCCCAAAGAGCTTATCAACATGACACCAGCTCCACTTGACAGAGTGAGTCTTATTATTTCCTTTCCCATTAGACCAGAGATAATTCCTAATAAATTTTTGAATTTCCATAACTTGGTAATCATTAAACATCCAAGCCAAAGCATAGTAAATATTATAAGAGGAAATAATCTTTTGACAGACTTGCAATCTACCAACAAAAGACAGAGACTTATTATGCCATTTATTCAACTTATTATGAATCTTGTCTTTAACCCAACTCCACATATCTTTTAAAGAAGGATCAACAAAGAAGGGAATTCCCAGCTATCTAAAAAAATTTGTGGGACCACCCCACTGGAAGCCAAAGTTACTAAACCAATCAGGAGGTTGGTCAGTCCATCCAAGACAAATAGACTTGGATTGAGATAACCTAGCTCAAGAAATCTTACAGAAAACAATGAGCTTATTGATCATAGCAACAAAGTTATCTTTAGAGGCTTCATGAAAGAGAGAAGTATCATCAGCAAACTGGCAATTAATAAGAGCCTTATTGTCAGGAAGGGTGATGCCTTTGATAGCAGGGGATAAGGTGTTGTCTCTAAGAATATAAAAAAGAGCTTCAGAGGCAATAAAAAAAAGGGTAGGGGAAAGCGGACAGCCTTTCCTAATAGATCTACCCAAGGGAAAAGGGTCTGAAAGAGAACCATTAATATCAATTTGAGCATGCGCATCTCTAAGAAGCATATTAAAAATATCACAGAAGAAGGAGGGGAAGCCAAAAGCATCAAGCATCAAACTGATAAAATCCCATTCAATTCTATCATAAGCCTTTTCAAAATCCAGAAGAAACATAGCAACATTTTGATCCGTGTGCTTAGCCCAATTAAGGGCTTCCCAACTATTAATCAAGTTCTCAAGGATATATCTCCCTTTAACAAAACCAGTTTGAGTAGGGCAAACAAATTTAGGAAGAATAGTTTCCAATCTTTTAGACATGATTTTGGCAAGAATCTTGTAAGAAACATTAAGAAGAGTTATAGGACTCCAATTCTTTAACAAAGATTTATCTCCCTCTTTAGGGATGAGTTTAATGATTCCAGAATTAATCTCCCTACCCAAGGTGCCAGTATCAATAGCTTCATTATAAATGTTAAGTAAAACATTGCAAATCCATTTACTGTTGGCTTTATAAAACTCCATAGGTAACCCGTCGGGTCCTGGAGCTTTATCATTGTTAAGCGAATTGATGGAATTTTCAATTTCATCTAAAGATATAGGTTGTTCAAGAAAAGAGGCATCATTAGCCGAAATTATTTTGGGGATAAGATTTATACACTGATTTCTAAGAGTCCTAGCTTCCTGAGAATCCTCAGAAGTGAAAAGATCTTCATAAAACTGAGCAAACTCTTTTTTAATAACCTCAATATCAGAAATCATTTGATTATTAATGAGAAATTTATCAATAGTTTCTTTAGCCTGCTTCTGTTTAATAAGATTGAAGAAAAAATTACTACCTCTGTCACCAAATTGAAGCCAGTGAGCTCTAGAACAAATTCTGGCTCCTAAAGCTTTCTGGTGTTGATGTTTTCTCAAAGTGTTCTTGGCATAAACTAGTTGATGACAGAGATAGGGGTTATCAAAATTGTTTTGAATGGCCATCTCAGCATTGTAAAAATTATTGATAAGCCAGGATTCCTTGTGTCTGTAATCCTTGGCCTTCTTTTGGACCACCATTCTAAGAAGACTCTGCCAGGCAGAAATATCCATGTTCCACCTATCAATATAAGATAAGGTAGGATAATTTGTGACTCATTAATAAGTCTAAGAATTGAAATAGCAGCAACAATATCTTCATCAACCAACAGGCTAGTATTGAGAATGAATTTATTATTAACACTTATACTACATGAAGGGAAACAACCAAGCTTGACCGAAATACAAATAGGATGATGATTCGAAAGAGTAGTGGGAGAAACCAGAACAAGGTTGTTAAGTTTATCCGGGATCACAGAGAAAAAATTATGATTAAGATAAAAATGATCCAACCTAGAATAAATTCTAGCCTGACCTTTCTGGTAATTGCACCAAGTATATCAGAGACCAGGATTATTGTTTTTGTTCCCCGTTAATGGGTCGAACATAAATTTAGAAAATTTAAAATTGTTCCAAGCAAGTCTTTCATGTTCTTTCCAGGAGAAGGGGAGACCCCCCATCTTATCCTCCTGATCTTCTATCATATTAAAATCACCTCCAAATATCCAAGGGATATCTAGAAGCGAGCAGAGCCAAGACCAAAACATAGATCTTTCATTATAATCATTGGCAGCATATATAGAGCAGATACCAAAATCTATATCATTGTGATAAAAAATCAACCAAATAGCTCTATTACAGGGAGAAAAGCCAAAGCTCTTAATTTTAGGTCCCCATCTAGGGCTAACTAAAATCGCAACTCCTCCTCTCCCCTGAGAATGGTTAGTGCAAAATTTGACAGCATCCTTCCAAATAAAGTTTAGATTGGATTCAAGATTGAATCCAGTGGATTTGATTTCTTGTAGCATGATAACATCATTATTCTTAATAGAACTGAGAAAATTTTTAACCACAAATTTTCTATCGGGACATTCAAGTCCTCTGATATTCCATGAAATACAATTCATTGAGAAAGAGTTTTAGGGATGGACGCTTCAGAAACAACATCCTCCATAGGAGAAGCATCATCAGAGATATTCTGATTCTACTTCTTATTATTATTATTTTTATTTTTGGAGCCAGGAGGTCTCCCTTTTCTCTTTTCCATGAGGATATCCTCACTATCCGAGAGCGAAGGAGAAAACTCATCCTGCTCTACAGGCTGATTGGAAATAGAAGTCGCAGGTATGACCTCAAAGAAAAATTCATCAGATATTTCCTGAAAATTTTTGACAGGAATCTTCGGGTTGGGGGTCTTTAAGGTGGGGTAGAAACCTTAATGGTTTCCTGCACAACCGTATTGACCAAAGGGGGAGAAACCATAGTGGCTTCCGGCACAATTTTATTAACCAAGGGGGTAAAGGACTTTGTATAGTCCTTCAACTTTTCTGTCGACTTAACTAATGAAGGAGGCGGGACCATTTTTGAAGCAACATTATTCTTGGTAGACCTATTTTTTCTCTTTTTTGTCACTTCCTGAAAACCATCAGCATCCACCATACCAGTAACAAAAGCATTGCTAAAAGAGGGAATCGGCATAGGGGAGAGAGGTGACTGTGATGGAGTGAGAGGGGGAGGTGAAGGATTAGTTTTAGCGGAGGAAGAAGGAATTGATTGAGTGGGGGTAGGGTTAATCGATTGAGCGG
>MU215130.1:150453-164327 GCA_018584345.1 Thuja plicata
TTTGGCAAATGTTTGGCATTTCCTACCCGCTGGATTATACTATTATGAATATTGTGACTGGTCATATTAATGGGATTAAAAAGGACACTAATATCTTTTGGTATATTCTTTCTTCTAACATCTTGTGACAGATCTGGAAGTGCAGGAACGAAGAAAGGTATCAGAATAACCCCAGGACCCTTACTGAGTTTTTCAGAAAACTCAATTTTTTTAAAATCTTCTTGCAGGTCCATACTACAATGCTGATTGATAAGGAGAAGCTCAAGAGATTCTTAAAGACTGGTCACGCCACCTTTGTTTATGAGATGCAACATGCACATGAGTGGAGGAAAAACATTGATGACTTAAAGATGTTTGAAAAGACCCTAAACAAGCTGAACCAAAAAGTTAGAAAGAACAAAAACACCAAGAAAGAGCTGCTGGCTATGCTGCGTCAGATCCAGGAACAAAATAAAATTGTTTGGATGGAGGGTGAGAAGGGATGGACGACCTGGTTGATGCTATTGATGGCATCTTGCTTTAGCTTGTGTTCCTTTTATTCTTGGCTGTTGTCTATATTACTGTTTTGTCTATGATGTATACTCATTTTTGTCTTATCTTTTTTGAAATCCTTATAATTAATACAAAAAAAAATTTAGTCTCTGAGAGGAGCGCGCTAACGGCTCTGAAACCATGAAGATATTATTTTTTTTAAAATAAAATAAAATTGATCTCACTCCAGATTGGAGCGCGTGCAATGCTCTGAAACATGAGTTGTGGCTCATTTGTTTGCTTTTTTACTTTTTCATTCGCTCTTGCTTTCTTTTGAATTAATCTTAAATCGATTCAGATTTAAGGGGATTAGTTAATTTGCTACGGGATTCAGTGGTCGGATCTAGTAGAAGGAAAGAGATCGTGCGGAATTGGCTTCATCAAGTATTTTGCCTTCAAAAAACCCCTGCAATTACCCAATATACCGGGTTTTCTTTGATGCCTCTGTAATATGGGGATTGATAGGACCAGGAGGATTTTTAGAAACCTCGGTAAATATGATTCCATTAGCTGTTTTTTCTTAGGCAGTGCGATGCTTCACTTGTGGTATGGCTGGTTCATAAAGCATACCCAGACAAAAAATCAATCAGATTGATTAATATGTCAGTGCTGAATCGGGCAACAGCACTGACGGGATTCATTTTTAGCTTTGTTAGCTATGGATACAGGAAAGATTTGTGGCAAAGGCATAATTATGTGCTTTCAGGCTGAGTTGGATGCAGGATTGGCATTCATGACAAAAGCCACTATATGTGTACTTGGAATAGGAAAACATTTCCTTAAATTGGTGGGGAGAAAATTCGGGGAAAAACTTCAATCATCGCAAAGTAATACGGGCCGCGGAATCTCTGCAACCCCTCAAGCTGGATATACATTTTGAGTGCATTCCAGACGGTCATCCCGAAGATGATCCCGCTGTGTTTAAGCTCGGCACTCCTCCAGTCTGCTACATAATTAACAATTCATTTCTTCCATGGGTTCGATATGTTGCAAATAAACTGCAGATTCCTCAGGCTGTTTTCTGAATTTATCATCACTTTCGAAACGGTCCGACTCCGACCTCTGTGTGATCTTTTTTTCTTGGCTTTGGTTTTATAAAACATCATACAACCAATTCCCTTTTCACGCAATTGAGTTTTGATTTTTTTAAGGCTTGTTTCTCTCTGTTTTGATTAATCCTCTAACTTTCACCATTTCGAAATGTTATAATGGGTTCGATTTCCAGGAGAGGGATGGGATTGTAGCAAAATGCCTTAAATCGTCATCATCCCCGGCCTTCCTGAGCTGAAATTGTCAACTATTATTTACGGCAGTCGGAGAGCAAACGGATTTGTCAACTGTTATTTACGTCTGTCGGAGAGCGTGAAGGATGCCTCGTGGGTGCTTGACAGTACATTCTATAAGCTAGAGACTGAAACCATCAATTCCCTCCGATGTTCAAGCAGGTAAATAGTTGTTCGCGTTTACATCCTTGCAAGGTAAGTTTGGACTCAAATGTGCATTCATTTAGAATGAGACCTTTTTCATTGGTTCTTATTTGCCTTTGAATTACATTTTTGAAATCAATTCAGATTTGAGTGAGGAAGATGGGATTAGAGGGAAGGAGTGAACGAAGACACACTTACTAAATTGACTACCACTTTCTAATCCATGCAGACATGGACGCGTTTCCAGTAAAAATTGACCCGTCCCGACGTCCTAGAAACTCGGAAACTTCCAAACCTTTCCCTTGGCTGTCCCCGAAAATCATTGTTTCAGTTTTGATAATTTGTTTGATTTCCACTCTCATGTAAACTCTAAAGTTAAATTATTTAACACAAAAATTATATGCTAAGGTTCTATAATTTATATAAGCATGTGTTATCCATGTTTTTATATAAATATCTAATATTTCCCTATATATTTTAAATTTTCCCTATTTTTTATATAGCTGTTCCCCCTGCCGTCCCTTGCTGTCCCCTGCTCCAAGGAAAAAAAATTTGTCCCAAAAACCCATTTCCCCGTCCCCACGTCCCCCCGTCCCATAAACCTGGGGTAACATAGGTTTTAGCATATTTTGATTTCATAAAGTTTATGTGCTTTTGAAATTATTAGGATAATCAAATTAAATTCATGGGAACAATGAATAGATGCTCCCAAGCAACAACAAAATAGGTAATGCACATTGTAATCTCTCATGTATATTTATAATTTAATTATAACGTTCTTATGCTTTTGCTAGGGTTTTTGTTTGTACTTCTTGCCTAAAATCCTCAAGTAGTGCATTTAACATTCATGCTATATTAGCATGAGTAGTTCATTTAGATGTTAGAAATCATTATAATGTCTGTTGTGAAAAAGTGTTGTGAAAATCTGAAGAGTGACCTGCCAAAAATCATTCGGTAGTCCATATAACAGATCAATGTACTATTCAATGCCATTTTCAAACCATGGAAGAACTACCTTCAGATTACTAGATTACAAACATAGTCCAAAAAAGAAAAAACTCCTTGAAAACTGCCCCTAGGCATTGATTTTAAACCTTGACTAACTGCTTCCTAGCATTTAGGATCATGCCTTGAAGGAAAAGTGACAAGTATTTGCCTCGGTTGCTGGGTAAAACCTTCCTTCTCATGTGCTGCAAAAGGTCTTTATCCTCACTTGATTGCTGGAAGTTTCTCTAAAGTGACATTGGAGAAGGATGGTCTTGATTTTTCCCCACTGAAAGGTCGCAGATGTTCCTCACAGATCATCAGCTATCTTTAATCCACCGGATGCTTGCAACTGTTATCGTAGGTGTTTCCAACTGTCCCTTAACCCTGTCCAACTACTATGATTGAATCCTAACTTTTAAGCCATGTGAAGATGGTTGAAAAAGTGGTTGATATTGATTAAATGCCCTACGAGAGTGTGAGAGATTTTTGAGGGTTAATACTTTGATACTTATCCTCATACCTTTTGTCTTTTTGCACCATAGATTCAGTTTATTACACCAGCTGCTCATGAACCTTCTTGAGACTACCTCTTTGGCGTTAACACTCTCCTTGCTATACATATTCTGTCCAATCTCTCATCACCATGATAATGGGACTCTCAATGGTGTAGGGGGTCTTTATTGTGCTTGAAGATTTGTTTAGGACTATTATTGCACCTATTACTTGCCTTTATTTCTTCATGAGACACACCCTTTCCTTTAGCATTCCTTAAGGCCAATTGTATGGTTGCTCTTGTTTGAATGAGGATTCTTCTTACTTTTCTTATGAATCCATTGTCATTTGTACTTGATGTGATTTGTCTTTATTTTACTGCCTCGGACTATCTTCAACTCATCCACATCTTATTAAGTGTTGTTTTCTCTATTGTTTTCATTACCAAGTGTCACTGTCCCTTTTGTCTCTGTGACATCTTTTGCACTGTCATAAGTCTCTTTCCCCTTGTACACTCTGACATGTGGAGGGTAGTAATGTTGATTGCTGTGCAATTAATTTTAACTCCGTAGGACTGTCATGTTATTTTCCTCTTGACAACAATCTTTCCCCCACCGCTCCTTTTGGAAGATCTTTCTTACTTCTATTTGTCTACACTGTTCTTTTGCTCTATTGTGACAGTCCTTTGGGACTGCTATGCATCTGATTCTGATATTATAATAATGAATTTTCTATTGCCATCAAAACAAGCCTGCAAGACTATCTTCTACCCCCTGCCATCATTTCTTCATGATGTTGTTACATGTTGTGCCTTTCATGTATGCTTAGAAATACCCTTGGTCTGCTTATTAACATTGCCACATAGACTTCTAAAGATCAACATAACTGTCCTAGACTTCCCACTAGCCTCTTTGTGTAACACTCATCCTTACATTATCTTCCAGATGACTGATACTTAACTCTTCCTCTAGCACTGTGACTGCTCATTGTCACTTCATTTTAAGGTTGGTTACTCAATCCTCAAGTCTTTCCCCTTCTACTGGTTTTTGATGCAATCTGGCCACAATTCCATATGCTAATCTTAATAGAAACTTATAGTAGCAGCCACCCTTTCCTTGTATTTGTTCTTATTCATTCTAGATTTTTTTTTGATGACCTTGATCATGAAGGGACTATTGACTGTGAAGGCTATACAATGGAAGTTGTAGATACACATCTGACATTATGTGAGTAGTTTCTCTGAGTCTCTTTATGAATCAACAACTAAGCATACTCTATTTGAATGAACTTCAAGGCTCTACCACCTCCCAGCACCTCAACCCTTGCCTTTCAATAGCAATCAACAAGACTTTTATATGATTGGTACTTTCATTTTGTATACATCCCCTCCACACAAGTGCCACAGTATCGACATGTCATTAGGTTGTCTCTTTAAAACTTGACTTGTACTAAATTATTATACTATATTAAGCATGTGTTTGTCATGGTTAGTGTCATAGCTTTTGTGAAAACTGTTATATATGTCAATGACTGTTCCTCTTTAGTGCTTAGAGTTCTAAATCCTTTAAAGGTTTTCCATCTGTACTATCATGACTATGAAGATTTAATGCCAGCCTTCGATCATGGTCTTGACAAACTATGATCTTTACTATTTCCAAAATCTTATATCAAGCTCTTTCATGTTGAATGTCAATACAGTGTCCCTTTGCTATCCTATCTTCATTGCATGACTGGTAGAAATGAGTTTTTCACTATCTCTAGTACTGTGATGTGGACCTTTCATTCTATTTATCTCGAGATCATACGATTCCCTTCCATTATTTCAATACAAGTGCATAGAACTCTATGTCTTTCAAAACATTTAAACTGACCCTATGCAAGAAGATTGCTCTTTGAATGCTCTTATATAGGTTAGTGAGCAAGAGATAGTGTATCTTTCCATTATTTCCGTTCTTTGCATTACTCTTCACAACTTCCTTAAGGCTCTTGAGGTACCTTTGTCATACTTTTGACGATGTATCTCACAGCTTTAGCTCTGTCTTACGTCTTCTTGACTGCGCCCTTAGACTGTCAAAGCATTTTCCCTCACTTGCTACTTGCCATGTTCACTTGACTATATTGTACCTCCTTGATAGTTCATCTTTTGTCCTTCTTTATGCATTGCTATCAGTATGTGCCATGTCCTTGGGCTTGAACTGTCTCTAGCAAACCCCTGTCAACCAAAGCATCATTGATCTTCATATCTCTGTCCATAATGCCATCTAACCCATACATTATATCCTTCTTCTACTGTCCCAAGAACATTGCCGCTCTTACTTTGCAAGATGACTGTCATGGAGGCAAAAATGTCATGAACAAAGATGGAGGGCGAGATTGCTGAATGTTAATCATACTTACACACTCAATATTCCTAGACCAGAATGCCATTTATTCTTCTATACCTTGGCCCCATGTGCTAGTTGTGATCCACCTTCCCTTGCATATGTATCTCTATCATGAAGCTCACCCCTAGCAGTCATCACCAACATTTCTAGACCTTACGGTCGCATCATTTTGTGAAAAATGTATGCTTTGATCTTGCTAATGATTTTATGGTTTCTTTCTACATCCTTATCCACTTATCATCATTCCTGCTATGCTCTATGGCTTCAACGTGAAGAGGAGTAAGATCATGTTCATATTTGTTGTTCACATCCTAGGATCATAAAAGTACCTCCTTAACATCATTTGAGGAGGCATTCTCTACTAAACTTCTTAGGATCAGGTTCTCAATATATCAACCTTCAAAGTTGCAGCGGTAAAGACATAATGATTCTTTGAAAACAACCCATCCATTTAAGAATCAGTAGCTTTCCTTGTAGGTAACATTAAGCTCTTACAACAAACTTGTCTTCACTTATAGGGATCAATGAAGGTAATTCTACCTGCGCTGATGTTCTTCATATTTTTCTTTATGAAGACTGTTCTCTGTCTTTTCATTCTACCATCATGCTTATCTCTAATCCTATTGTTGTTTTCAAAGCATTTGGAGAGGGAATTTTAGCACACAGTGAGTGAATTCTTATCGTTGACATCTTTTGAACTGTCAACAACTTCATCCTTTCTTTTCTCTCTTGCGCTGAATTCTATTTACTAAACCCCTATTTTCAAAGCAGGAGTATCGCCTTCCTTGATAGCAATAAAGGTTAGACATCAAAACATTGATGAGTAGAATAATGGACATTCCTCTGATAATAGCAAAAGCTTTTAGCAAGGATTGGGCAGTGACTCACAAAATCTGAATGTTGAACACAACCAAAGGATGATCTATCATGACCTTTTATTACTGTCCTCACCAAAATGACAGCCCATAAGCTAACTTCAAAATATGTACCATATTGCTTTGACATTGTCACCCAGACATTGTCCTTAAGCTTGCTTCACTTCGCAAACCTTGATAGAACTGTTCTTTAAATTCCCATTTGACATTTGAAATCTATTCTTATACCAAGAACCCTTTTATTCAACGATTTTCAGTAACTCTTCAACTTCTAAACTTCACATAAACACCAAAAATCTCAATGAAGTTTAAATTCTTGCTTAAGGAAGGCATATGTAATGTCCCTTTATTGTGATTCTTCCAATCTACTTATTCTTATGGAATGTATTGATGAAAATATCATTGGTAAGACTTATATCGAGAAAATTCCAATAGATCTAGTAGTATATACTTCCTTGTAGAACAAACTATTTCAATATATAAGTATTGTTTTAAGAGTAGTTCAATTAGGATTCTAATGTGAATCCTAATAAAGAAGAAAAACTATGGTTATAAACGAAGAGACTATAAATGCAGAAAATATTATGGAATATTATGATACACTTGGTACATGAGAAAGTTTATGGTCTGATCCCTTATTGATCACTGTCCCTGAAGAAATGTAACCATGCGATGGAATGTTCATGGATTGACTATGAAAGAATTGGGGATCTTCTTTTGATTGCTGTTCTCGGTAAACCTTTTTATAGTCATGCAACCTCTTTGATGCCGTTTCTAACTTCTCTATTCTTGGGCATGCGTCCTTTTCCTTGCAATGGGTGGGTGATCACCACTTTCACTTGGTAGTTTTACTGCTCTGTTGAGAGCTTCAATATGAAGTAAGTGTTGAGTATGTTGATGTTAAAGGTTGATTATCAAGGTCATCAAATTAATTGTAATTTGGTTGAGCTACTTGGTTTCTTGGTTGAGCTTCTTGAGGTGCTTGACATGCTTGAGGTGCTTGAGGTGGTAGCTTGTCAAAGTCAGCAGCTTTGTCTACCAAATCAATATAGTGCCAAGTCAGATTGACACTTCATTAATTGAATTTCCTTGCAATGGTTGGGTGATCACCACTTTCACTTGGCAGTTTTACTGCTCTGTTGAGAGCTTCAATTTGAAGTAAGTGTTGAGTATGTTGTCATTGATGTTAAAGGTTGATTATCAAGGTCGTCAAAGTAATTGTAATTTGGTTGAGCTACTTGATTGCTTGGTTGAGCTTCTTGAGGTGCTTGACATGCTTGAGGTGCCTTCATTAATTTAATTTCCTTGCAATGGGTGGGTGATCACCACTTTCACTTGGCAATTTTACTGCTCTGTTGAGAGCTTCAATATGAAGTAAGTGTTGAGTATGTTGTCATTGATGTTTAAGGTTGATTATCAAGGTTGTCAAAGTAATTGTAATTTGTTTGAGCTACTTGGTTGCTTGGTTGAGCTTCTTGAGGTGCTTGAAATGCTTGAGGTGCCTTCATTAATTGANTTCAATATGAAGTAAGTGTTGAGTATGTTGTCATTGATGTTTAAGGTTGATTATCAAGGTTGTCAAAGTAATTGTAATTTGGTTGAGCTACTTGGTTGCTTGGTTGAGCTTCTTGAGGTGCTTGAAATGCTTGAGGTGCCTTCATTAATTGAATTTCATTGCAATGGGTGGGTGATCACCACTTTCACTTGGCTGTTTTACTGCTTTGTTGAGAGCTTCAATATGAAGTAAGTGTTGATGATGCAGGAGCTTCAGAGGGTCATAACTTTTGACTCGGATGTGGGTTTTCGCTGAAATTTTACAGGCTGAGGCGTGAGGAGAATTTAATGGAATTTCCAACAAGCCAACTTTCTTGGTGGCCATTTCGACAATTTTTTGGGAGCCTAAAATTTCATCTTGGCCTCCAAAATTGGCTTTTTCTATTTCTTTCCAGTTTTTAGAGTTTTTCTTTTTGTAATAAATCCGAAATCGTTGATGGTCATTTCGACATTTTTTTGGGAGCCTAAAATTTCATCTTGGCCTCCAAAATTGGCTTTTTCTATTTCTTTCCAGTTTTTAGAGTTTTTCTTTTTGTAATAAATCTGAAATCGTGTTTCTGATTTCATGGGTTAGTTGGCAATTCATCTTGCCTTAGTTGGGGGATTTTCTTGGGAAAAATTGAGATTTGTAGGATGAGTTTTGAAAGTTATCAAAAATAGAAAAATCTATTTTTCCTGAAAATCTGCCAAATATGGTAATTTTTGGAATTGTAATAAGTAGGAGTTTTCTTTCATTGTAGAGGCATAGTAAGTTGGAGGAGTTAATGAAGAATTTGAATTCTGCAATTTTTTGTTGTATATTTTCTGAGTAATTGCTCTTGAGGGTTTTGGGGCTACATCAGTTGAATATGTTGTCATTGATGTTAAAGGTTGATTATCAAGGTTGTCAAAGTAATTGTAATTTGGTTGAGCTACTTGGTTGCTTGGTTGAGATTCTTGAGGTGCTTGACATGCTTGAGGTGCTTGAGGTGGTAGCTTGTCAAAGTCAGTAGCTTTGTCTACCAAATCAATTTAGTGCCAAGTCAGATTGACACTTCATTAATTGAATTTTCTTAAGGTCAATTCTTGTTAAGCAGAGCATTTACAAATATATGTTTGGAGCTATTAATAATTGCCAAGCATTTTAGTTAAGTTTCTACGGAAAGACAATAATGTCTGACATTTTATTAGACTCCTAAGTTTGCTTCCTAATATTAGCACTGGATATATTTTCTAAAGTTGTAATTTGAAACTGATTTCAATTAATTAGAAATTCCTCTGCTATTATAAATTGAGAAGGAATCTTTGTGTTGTAGTTACATGATCTAATAGCTGTGTTTTTTTATGGAAAGAGGGAGACATGCATACAAAATAGAATTTGAGTATTATATTTGAAGGCTAACGCGAGGATAGGTATCTATATTTCTGCTATATTTTTTATGACTAGAATTTTGTGTCATTTCCATGGCTGGGCAAATACAGTGCAGGATTGAGTTCTTCTAGCGAATGAGTTGATGTCTCCGTGCATCCCCATTTTGGCTGCAATCAGAGGGAGGTGCAAAGGTTGATTTATGAATTTGCAAAGCATACTATATGATATTTTGTATGACAAGTGTTTTCTATAACCTTTGAAATATAAACTCAAAAGGGTAGTGCAAAGAATTAGTACAAACAGGGGCAAGAGATTACACTGAGATTCATTGTGATTTCATCTAAATTTGGAGGCTATTCAAGAGTTCTCGTAGCCCAACATAATCTGAAAGAAATCAAGCTGACCATTCATCTTTGAGGAGAATGGTTTTCAAGCAAGGAATTTACTCATTGTTGTCTTCACTAAATATTTTATGGTTTAGGTCTTCAATGCTCCGAGTTTGACAATTAACTGATATCAAATTTGGTGGGATTCAGTTTGGAAAAAATAAAATGAAGACAAGGGTAGATCAGAAAAGTGATCTTTTCTGAAAAGAATTCAATGGTGATCAGCTAAGGGACTTGCAGAAAGAAAAGGAAGTAGGGAATTGGTTGTATGTAATTGGACTACAATTGAAGTCTGTGAAGTTTCTTGATGATGTTCTATTTAATTTGGAGGAATTAGACACATATTTATCTAGAGTTGACCAATTAGATTGGAGGCTTTTGAACTGGGCTTTGCAACCCTCAATGCTTGCTTTGGTCTAGCACAGGTTATTGGAACATTCGTGTGAAGAGGTGAGACTTGAAGTTGCTTCTTGCCACAATGAGATCATAAGAATAACAACTCGTGTAGCACCCTATAATGATGACATACTGAAGATGATTCTATAGCTGATTGTGGAGAGCTTACATGGGTTACATGATGTCAAAGCCCCTACTTTTGGCAAAAAGGTTAAGGTTTTAGAAATTATGGCAAGAACCAGATCGATTGTCATTATGTTGGATCTCAAATGTGATGAATTGATTCTTCAATTGTTTCAATGCCTCTTAACTGAAATCAGGAAACCTCATCCAAACAATGTGAGGGCTCGTATGCAAACCATTATGACCTTAATCTTAGATGAGAATGATGATATTTGCAAGCAGTTGCAATCAGACTTGTTGCCAATTTGGAGGAAGGAGTAAGCTATATCAGCTACTGCTTATGAGTTCTCCAAAGATTGGTTGAGCATAAAATTGAAAGATTCAAGGAACAAATGACTGAAAATGAACTAATCTCAACGGGCTTACAAGTTGCAGGGTCTTCCAAAAGGAGTGAGAACCAAATGAGAAGGGAGAAGATTTGTTTTACATGCCAAGAAACTTGGACACCTAATAACATTTGTGGGATCAGTGAGGAAGATAAGTTAGCCAAAGAAGTTTGGACCAACATTGAAGAAGATAGAAATCCCACAATTTGGTTCCAAAATGATAACACAAATGATTGCAAGGACATGGATTCAGTTGTGGTTATAGGAAAGGGATATACAAACCTCTTAATTGGTGACTTGGAAGTGGTGATTGACAAACATTTTGATGATGATGGTTTTACTCAAGGAGAGAGCATGTTGGAGACTCGAAATGTTCCCAAGAAAGAAAATGAATCTTCATATGATGAGAAATTGTTCAAAAATGATCACATGGTAGCAACCATAACTTTGCATGGAGATCAATCAAACAAGGGTTATGAAGCCTATGATGACATTGATGACACCCTTGAAAGGTGTGATGAATCATGTGTTCTATATAGCAACAGTTCACTTATGCATGATAGTGTTTTGGAGGACCCATCAAAGAAGGCATTTCAAGATGATGGTGTTCATACACATACTTTGAAGGATCAACTGAAGGTCATCAATGATATGATAGTTGCAGTCTTAATACATTTTGATGACACCCACAAGATCATTGAAGACTTTGGTTGGAAGGTTGAAATTGAAAGGAGGAAAAAAGGAATAGGAAGTGATTCTTATTTTGCAGACTTGTAGGTGGTCAAAGTGGCTCTGAAATCAATGTAATTTGAATATTTGAGTTTATTTTCAGACACAAATCATGTATCTTAAAGATTGTTGGAGTCTATGCTGATAAATTGAAGGAAAAGGAGGTTGACGTCAATAAACTTAATGATACACGAGATTTATTGAAGAATACTCATATGCCTCTTCAAGAAGCAAAAAATTAGATTGTTGTCACTAATCATTTCAAGAAGCAGGAAAACAGAGAACGGACTTGTAATCAGCTAAAATTGGTCTAGTAAACTAAGAGCCCCTAATCTTGATTAATTGGCCTAAAATCCTAATTAAAGACATTTAAATACCACGCCTAATTATGTGAGTAAATTCAGTCTACCTACTTGCATATTTAAATCAATAATCATCAACCAAACCTCAAATCCTAACATCAAGGTTATTAAATTGATAAATCAAAGTCACTTTATAGTCCTAGTCTCCTTTTAATTAAGTGAACCCATTCAACACATGTGTGTGCATCAATTTCTAATTAAAAAGAGAATTAAAGGGAGAAATTTTCTATTTTGTCTCATCTACAACCAAACAAGCACAAATTTGACCAATCAATGATTCTCACATGGATGAAGCTCACATGGATTGAAGGAAGAATGCATCTCAACCACTCTTCATGATCAAATCACAACTGTTCATCCTCATGGGATTCCTATAAAACCGAGTCTCTCAAGATCATAACAAGACACAATTTCATAATAACATCATAATGCTAAGTTTCATCTGGGATTTATATTCATTGTTTCTTAGTTTGATTTCTAATATTAGTTAGCTTTCATCATGTTATTTTCTAGTTTAATCTTGCATTTAGCTTCATTTCTAGCTTAGAATCTCCATTCTTAGCTTAGTATTTGCATGGTTAATAAAGATCTTGGAGCAAAGAATGCAATCATTGCATCATGCTCACTTGAATCTTCCATTTTAGAGTAGTCAATTCACTAATCTACGTGCTTACAATCTGAGAGCAATTTCATAGATTATACTCACCCTAAATAAGAAGAAATAAGTCGACTTAAAATGGGTTTTTGTTCTTGTTTTAAATATGGTTTCATGCTACTAACCCCTTGTAACATAAAAAAATATATATTTATATATATGGATGGATGTGATGTTATGATGATGTTGTTATGTTACTAAAATGTAAAGGAGGAAAATTGTGGTTTAAGGAGAGGGTTTGAATTGTTAATTATTATTTGTGTTGATTGTATATTGCAATTGTGATTGTGATTAAGGGAAGATAAGATGCTCCTTTCTTTCACCCTCAAATAAAAAAATAGGAGATCCAACTTTGATCAACCCCAGAGGGTTAATACACAAATGAATCCAATATTTGGAGAGAGACCAAGAAAGGGGATCTTAAATTCTGTAAATTGATTAATTAATATGATTAATGACAGTAAGTGAAAAGATTAGGAGAATGTACCAACCTTACAAAGTGGCAGATCAAATAATGCTATTTTCTAGGGTCTATACTCAGTTTCTAGAAAATCTAAAGTATGATCCAGAAAGGAAATGCAGAGACAAACAAAACCCAAAAATATTTTTCCGTTTTGATGTCATCTTATGAAAAAGGTCGACCCTGTACCACAAATGCACACCCTGTCTTGCACAGATCTGAAAGTATCCCTATTCACGGTGTCCAAAAGAAGACTGAAAAGGGTATCCAGATCTGGTCTTAGATCTTCAATCCTGAACTTGTACCTACAAGAAAAAAATAGGTCGACCCTGTACAACTTTTGCCAACTTGATCTGCTCAACTCCGAAAGTGTCCCTGTTCGCACAGTCCGGAAGAAAATCGAAAAGGGTATCCAGATCTGGCCTCAGATTTACAGTCCCGAACCTATACCTGCAAGAAAAATATTTTTTTTTTTTTGGGGAGGGGTTTGCCTTAGTCAAACCCTGATTTAGGAATTAACCTTGAAATCAATAAAGTATGGAAAGCTAACAAGTAGTAGAATTGAATCGAATAGTGAAGCTATGATATTGAATAGATATGCAATTGTAATTCAAATGTAGTAAGTATGTAAATATGAAAGCATGGACTCTAGAAACCATAAACCTCCATGATTGTATGCTTGGAATCCACCTTGAAAGAGTTTTGAGGATGATGAAAGAGTCTTGAAGAGGCACCAAGGATCTTGAAGGAAGATCACACCACCATGATGGCTAGAT
>MU215130.1:199375-214236 GCA_018584345.1 Thuja plicata
ATGCTTTCCATCCCACCTATCTGTGTAGTCACATGGCCTAAGCAATTGCATAATCTTTAGTGGGATTCTTGTTCTGCTGATCCCCAAACTCTGTACTATTGGATACACAATCCAATTCTGAAAAGCAAAATTATCACAGTCCCTAGAAGTGTAATTCCAAACCTTCACCCAAATTTGGATAGGATTTGGTCCTGCTTGGTAGAACCTCTGAGGGACTAAATTATTAACATCCATGATAACAAAATTGAAATGCAATAGGAGATGCATAAGAATGGAGTAATGTAAGAACTTGGGCACCTTCTCCTTTGGGTTTTTCATCCTTTTCTTAGTTGCAATGAAACCCTCATGCATTTCATCTATGATATGTTGAATATAATCATAACTAGTATTGGAGTGGACCTCTTGTAGGTCCAACTCCATCATCAAAATTCCTGCACTAATCTTCTCTATATCATCATCTATCCCTAGCACTCTACACAGGGCATAGGAAACATACTTGATATAGAAATGTAAATCCTTGTAATAATATCGGCTGGTCCCAGACATATGATCCAAATATTTTCTCACTTCCTTTAGCATATGTTTCAGCAACTGGCCTCTAGCAATACCAGGCTTCAAAGTATATCTCTGTTGCTGCTTTGTCATGTCAATTCTGGTGGACATGGTGTTGTATAAGTCAAAGGCTTGCATGAATGAATTTCTATTCAATATCAATAGGGCAGTGCCATCATTCCTTTTGATTGTCTTGGACAAAACATCATAATGATTGGCTAGGTCTAGGAACAAGTCTACATCTACGAAGACATCATGAATAATTAACCTGGCTAAACCACAGGTCCAAGGGTTTGACACTGGAATAGCCTTATCAGAGTTCTTATAAAAATAATTGAAAAGAGAAAAACCTATTGTTCCTGGAGTAACAGCATCTCAAACATCTCGATAATCATCAATAAGCACATTTGCATTTGCCCTTTTGTTCTAAGTCAAAACAGGAAGAAAACAAAGGAATTCATTTGAATAATTAACTTTTCCCTTGGCCTCATCTTCCACCTCATTTTCACCACTGGTCGAGGCTACACTGACCACTCTACTCATGTTTACAGTGCTTGAATCTCCTTTTCTCTACCGATATTGAAACAAATCTAACACTGAGATTCACAGACTGGCCTGTGCACAATTCTCTGGAAACAATGAACTTTTAAACCACAGAAAACCCTGCAATTGTCTAAATTTTTACTCTGTCAAACAACTGAGCTCTTCACTTTTTGGAATTTTAAAAGCAAGGTGAATGCAAATGAACATACCATCAACTCCTTATAGTAACCATTCAAAGTACACAGCTCATGATTTTCAGAACATCAATTCTGTCTTTAATTCCACATACTACGAACATAATTAAAAACCTAGCCGTAGTTTCCTGAGCGTGACAGGAAAATAAAATTCATAAAAATGAATCCTCGGAAAAACCTTATAAAATTCAAATGAGTTGACATGTCATCGTAGGATTGGCCCACTGTCACACATCTCAGCTACCCTTTTCTGCATAGTAATCAAAATTTAAAAATATGATTGGCCGATGAATGATTCATACTGACATATTTGATACTTCCACCTTTTCATAGAATTTGGTATCAAGCGACCACGCGACTGCACTTATTTTCTCTATCACTGACCCCAATCCTTAACCTGTGATTTCTCTAGAGACATGGCGACCATACAACTTCCTTTACTTTTGCTAACCACAGTCACCATTTGGCGATCACACGACAATGAGGAAATCAAAGTTGCTAACGGTCACAACTAACCCACATTATTTTCTGAGACTATGCGACTAACTGTTAGTGTTAACTTCTGCAGTTATCTCTTAGTCGCTAAATGGTATCTTTCCTTTGCCAGACTGCGCGACTGACCTTAGTCGCCCGATCGCTGAATGAAAATGCTAAGTACCAAAATTTCTTGAGACAACATGACAAAGGTATGTTGCCATTTTAATTTATCTGATGACCTTGTGAAATACCCTTGGCTATTGAGTCGCAAGGACTTTTCTCCTTAGTTTCTTTTATTCTCAGACTTGGTGACTACCGTAGGATCTTTCAATGACTTTATCTAACGGTTGTCGCATAATCGCCAAGTAACTTCTTATACCCTGAAAATATTTTGAGACCTTGTGACCAACAGAAACACCTAGTTAGTCTCGTAGTCACTAAATAAACTTTTAGCTTTAAGCGATCACTCTTCAAATTCCATTTACCTCCTGACACATGTCTTATCTTGATTTGAAAACTGAGTTATCTAGCGACAACCCAACTGTTCTTTATCCCAAATCGTAAAAGGTTAGTCGCAAGGTCTTAGAAGTTTTAACTTAACTGACATATTTTCTAGAGACTGTGTGACAAAGGATTTTGCATCACACTTCACCTCAGACTTATTTAGCGATCGCACAACACAAGGAAATCACAATGTCTCACAATAAACCCTTGACTGCTAAAAATTTCTTGCGACCTCCCGACCTATCTGTGGGACCCTTGATATATTGCTGGCCTGTTTAACGATTCCGCGATTATGCAACACAAAGAAAATTGTGAAGTCTGAGAAAGAAAAAGGAATATTCTGATGTTGCATGAGACAATGCGACCAAGGCTAATCACTAAGTCTGAGAGAAAAAGGAATATGTCGTTTAATTTGTGTGACTAAGAAATTAGGATACAACTCATGACTTAAGTGAGGTAAAAAGGTAACTGAGAAACATAAACAAATAGGACCCAAGGGTTTCTTTTTCAAATTTGAACATTGAATAAGAGTTAGGGTTTCAAGCCTTTTGAATATTCTCATAGGTTTAGACTTGAAAACATGAAAACTTGGAGAGGGAAAACCACAAAGCTGAGGGAAAGAAGCCAAAACCTGGAATACAACCAACAGTTATCTAAGTAGACTATAGGCTTTATTGAATTATAAAATCATCTACATAGAATGGAAATGGTCACTTTATTATACTTGAAAGAGAAATGATTATCTTTTATTGTGTAGTAGCTGATTTTCTTAAATTGATTATGGTCACTTTGTTGCACGTAGTATGTTGTTTTCAGATAAAAGGGAGACACTCACTCACTAACTTTACACTAACAATAGTGATGAGACCTCTATCAAAATAGATGTTGAATTTTAGATTCTTGTCAAATTACAGAAGTGAACATTAAAAGTGAATTATATAAATTAATTAATAATGAATAAACTAATAGTTTTTGAGCTGATCATGGTATTTATGTTGTGAGCTCATGAGTAATTTCACTCACATTACCTCTTTATCTTCTCTACCATAATTAGTGTTTATGAAATAACTTATTTTAATAGAATCTAGAATAACTTTATGACATTGGAGATTGTTTTTGATTAAGTAAAATAGGTTTTACAGGGTTCCTGAAACCCAGAACAAAGTAAATAAAGATAACACACTAAGAAGATTAAAGCATAACGGAACAAAAGGTAGAACAGGCCATAAATCCAGAGAAAAAAACAATATAAGCATCTAAAAATGTAGATTTAAACCAAAGATAGCAGAAAAAGCCAGGGAACCTCAAGAAAGGTCCACCAAAAGAGTGGTTGCCTCAGCCTCCATCAGTGCCATGTTGGCCGCCAAGTCCTTGATTTTCTAGATGTCCTTCTCTAGCTCCTTGTCCTTGGTCTTCTTGGTTCTAGCTCGGGTTCTCTTTCCCAGACCTTGATCAGGCTCCTGGTCTGAATCCACAATCATTCTAGCCGCTTCCTTCCCCTTGAGATTTTCCTCCAGCTTGTCAATATAAGTATTAGTGTGCTCCCTAGATGCTTTCATGGTGTTGTAGCTTTGTTCTGCAATCTTCTTTAGGGTAGCATCAACCCTAGTCATGTTATCCTCCATCTTCTTGACCCAGGTACTCAGGTTACTCTGTTCCTCTACATCAATATCCTTGTTGGCCTTGTTGGTACCCTTAACCCTATTTTTTAGGTCTTCCACCTCATGGAAAAGCCACTTGATAGTCCTATATTGGTCAAGCATGTTGTTTCTAGTGTTATTGAGCATATTCATATCAAAATCCCTATTATTATCGCCGAGCACCACCATAGACAGGTCAATGAGCTCATCTAACTTAATTCAGTTGCCCTCTCCCTTTAGGACCTTGGGGTTAATGATTTCTCTGGTTATTCCCATTTTTGTCGTCTCAACATTGAAGTCCCTCCAACCAATTATCCTGCCCTTTTCTGCCATATAACAGCTAAACTCATTATCCTGGTCCTTCCCCATGTCATGATTCTGTTTTGAAGGATTGTTGTCCACAATAGGGGAAGCTCTATTATTATTGTCCTCTGGGATAGTCCTATTAGCAATCGCTGCCCTATCCTTACTTTTGTTGATTGGGTAATTCCCAATCATGGAGAGCTTTCTCTTTTTGTCTTTCTCTCTAGTCAAGTACTCGTCACCTTCAGAATTCATGCCTTCCCCATTCTCATTATAATCCTCCTTAGAATATATAGCAGTGGTGCTCTATTTTTTAGGGGTTTCCAATTCTTTTTTTACTTTAACTAGATTGCCTCTTTTCTTCTTAGATGTCGACCCCTATTTCATCTTCTTTGTATCATGTTCCTCAATCTCTTTGGAATGCATTCCTTCACTATCTTTTATTGTCCGAGGGGATATAGTCTGATCTCGAGGCCTCTATCTCCTCTTTCTGGCTTATCTCCTTGCCCAGGATTTGGGCTTTAAAGTACTCGTAGATTAACAACAAAAGCCCTTCATGCAGGGTAGGGTTAGCAATTGCCTTCTCTCTATACCCATTTATATTATCATCTATGGAAGAATATAGGTAAAAGGGGATAGAGACCAACATTCCATGGCAAAAGTGATTCAGCAGAACAAAGTGATAGGTTTGAATTCTATCAAACCTAGAGTCCAGAGTAATGCAGTAGATGACAGAATGGAGAACAAACTGCCATAGCATTTTCAATCCTTCAAGTAGGTAATGGGTGCTAACTTTGATGAGCTCATTCTTCTCCTACTTGTCTCTCACAAAATCATTGATGGTAGTGTCCAAAATATTTCAGTCTCTGTAGAATTTTTTCCCAACAATGGGTATCCCCGTCACAGTAGAAATGACATCTTCTGTCACCATGAATTTTCTGCCCTCAATCTCTATGCTACCTTTGTTCCAGTTTTTGACAAAAAATTTAGTAACAGTCAGATTTCCGCCATGGAGCCTTTCAATAAAGGTTTAAATCCATCCATTTTGAAGGTAATTCCAAACCTTGGTCTGCCTCTTCCATTTTTTGTTGTCCTTTGCAGGTTCCCTGCTATGTCTTTCCCCTCCCATCACTAAATGATTCAGGGTAGCTAACATACTCAAATCTCTGTGAAAACCTAAGCTCTCCAAGATTTTCCAAAAAGCTTTACTATGATTCCTTAAGCCATAAGTTATTTCTTTACTTTTGGGCACCCAATAAGTGTGTGAGTTTTTATTGTTATTATTCCCCTCACAGCCTATCTTGTACTTACCATTTATGGTGATGCCATTACCCATCCAAGCTATCACAATCATGATTGATTTGTAGCTATCCTTCCTTCCCATGGATTTGGTCGAGATCGACTAAATCCAAAGCATCACGTGGCAAATTTTCGCCGCGAGGCCATGACATATGCTTGTTACTTCGCACCACCCAGTTGGCAAACCAGTCAGAAACTTGATTACCTTCCCTGAACACATGGGTAATGTGCACCTTTTTAAAAGAAGTTAAGAGGCCATGTGTCTCCTCTATCATGCTATCGATAGTCCACAAAGTTGGGTTGAGGTTTTTAAGACAATTGATAATGTTAAGTAAGTCACCTTCTAACCATAGATGTTTAATCCCTAGGTCATGAGCTAACTTGGTCACGTGGAGGGAAGCGTTTGCTTTCTCATAGTGATTAATTTTTATTCCCAAAAGGAGACTAAAAGAAGCAATTCCTTGACCAAAACAATTACGAATAATACCACCACTTCCCACCTTTTCCGATTTTCCCTTGGCAGCACCGTCAAAGTTGGCTTTAGACCAGCCTTCCGAAGGATAGCACCAGAAACAACTCTGTCGATTAGCCTTGTAATGCTTGGGGTCAGCATCTCTTTGTCCTACAAAAGGGTTAGTATTCCCACACATAACAAAGTTTTCTAACATTGCATGATGAATCTTTTCAAATATGAATTTTGGGCTGACACTACAATCCCTGAAGATGTGGTTGTTTCATTCTTTCCAAATACCCCAGCAAAAGTGAGGCAGCACCCAAGACCATATTTTTTGAAAGATGGTATTTTTGAAGGGCCAGGTCTAGTGGTAGAAAAAATCTTTGATAGAGGAAGGAAAACACCAATGAAGGCCAAATAAAGCCATAATATAGTGCCAGATAGAGCTAACAAAGGAATAGTGAATGAGGTGATCAACAGATTCTGCTTGACATAGACATAAAACACACCTATTGGGAATCAGGATGCTTCGTTTAATGAGGTTATCAATGGTTTGGATGCAGTTCTAAAGCAAGAGCTAGTAAAAAAAATTAATTTTTGTGATTAAACCAGGAAGCTAGTCTTTCTCCCAAAAATGTTGGGCTTCAGGATGAAATTGAGAAGAATAAGAAGAAGCCACAGCATAAGAACCATTAGAGGAGCCCTCTCAGATCAAAACATCTTGGTTCTGGGAAAGTGAAGTGGTGTTGTAAACCTTGAGTAAGGGAGATAAGTACAAAGAGATAGATTCCAGGTCCACCCAGGAATTACCAACCTTGAAGTCACTAACCCTATCTTCAAAGATCAGGGTGCAGTCCTCCTTCCACTGGTTGAAATCTTCAATATCTTTTAGTGGTTTAGTCAGAACCCAGTTGTCATTCAAAAATCTGATACTGTGGCCATTACCAACTTTCCATTTCACTTTGGTCTTGGCCAAATCTTTAGCTTTAAGAAGGTCATTCCAAATACACGAGCCTTGTAGGATATCCTCATTCTCAAAGAAGAAACTTAGAGAGTCATTGGGCAGGTATTTCTCCTCCAAGAATTCCCACCATTCCCCTTTGCCATGGAAGATCATCAATATCTATTTTTCCTAGATTTCCCTGTTAAAATTCTTGATCCTTTTGATACCTAGTCCCCCTTCCCTTTTGGGAAGACAAACTTTGTCCCATGCAATCAAAGGGATACACTTGTGTTCTTCCACCCCCGACCAAAGAAATCTTCTTTGGATTTTTTCCAAGGCATCAACCACCTTAGGCGGGATGGAGAAAAGGCTAAGGGAATAGGTGGGGAGGTTTTGGAGAGTAGACTTGAACAGCTGAATCTTTCCCACTTGGCTGAGAATAATGCCCTTCCACCTTGCCAACTTTTTGTTAAATCTGTCAATTAGTCTATTCCAAAATTCTTCTGGGGGTTTAGCTCCTAGCGGGAGGCCTAAGTAGTTGGAAGGGAAGAAACTAATGCCACACCCCATAATATCCACCATTATTCTTTGTCTGACCTCAGGGGTGTTGATAAAGAATAAGGAACTCTTGTTCCATTTGATATAATGGCCATTGGCCCTAGTTAGGAGTCTAGCAAGTTTATGACAACTTTAGCCTCATTCAAAGATGCTTCCCCTCCTAATATGGTATCATCAATGAATTGTTGATGAGAGAAGATGGAGATACCAGAAGATGGCCTGATGCCTTTTAGCTCCCTAGTAGACCTATGAGAAGAGATTGATCTTCCCAAGAATTCTGCCAAAATAATGAAGAGAATAGGGGATAGGGGGTCCCCTTATCTCAAACCATGCGAAGCACTAAAGAAGGCTGAAGGGGATCCATTAATCAGGACCGAGAAGGAAGGAAAAGAGATAAGCTAGTTAATGATGAGATAACTTTCTCATTAAAGCCATAAGCTTGCAACACTTTCATGAGAAGGGACCAGTCCACTCTATCATAAGCATTGGATAAATCGAGCTTGAGAAGGAAACCCTCTCGATTCCTAGCTTCTAAGGAATGAATCACTTCGTGCACCACCATAATAGAGTCCAGGATCTGTTACCCTGAGACAAAGCCAGACTATTGTTGAGCAATAATGAGGGGGAGCAAATGAAGAATCCTGATTGTGATGACCTTAGAGATGATCTTGTAGAACAAATTAAATAAGCTAATAGGTCTTAAAAGATCTGTGGAATCCACCCCCAAGAATTTTTGAATAAGCACAAGGAAGGTGGCATTAAGTTCTTTAAGCAGATTCCTAGACCTAAATAATTCTTGCATGGCTTTGACCAAATCATTTTTGACAGTATCTCGGAACCTGTGGAATAAAAATATGGGAAAGCTGTCAGGGCCTGTGGCCTTGCCCCCTGGAAGAGAGTCCAGGTATTTTTTCACTTCCTCCATATTAGGAATAGTGCACCGGGCTTTTTTATGATGATCTGATATGACTGAAGGAATTTTGATTAAGAGCTTCTCCCGGTCCTAATCAGACAGGTTAGAGTCTTTCAAGAGGAGGGTTTTGAAGAAATCCACCACCACAATAGAGATACCTTTGTCTTCCCGCACAATCTGATTCGCACTTCTGATGCTACTGATTCTATTGGACACCCTATGTTTCATGGTAGATAGGTGAAAGAAGTGAGTATTTTGATCCCCCTCAATTCATATAGATCAAGACCTTTGTTTCCAATACGTTTCCTCCTTGCCTATCACATTATGGTATCATGAGAGAATTATTTTTTCTTGATTTAGGTTATCCTCGTCATACCTGTCTCTCTGGATAACTTCTTGGATATATTGAAGATCAGAGATGGCCTTTTCTTTGGAAGCAAAGATGTCCCCAAACTCCTTTTTGTTCCAGAGCTTAATGTTAATTTTAACATTTCTGAGTTTTTGGGCTATTTTGAACATAGCAGAACCTTTGATTGATAAGTAGGAGATATTTTTCCATAGCAAGTCAAATTGTGATATTGCTATCAGGATTTAACTGTGTAGTTTTTGAGTCAAACTCATTGACCCGTAATTCATGAGTAGTGGTTCAACATGAACCCATCTCTCATGAGAATGATCCAATGAGTGCTAAGTGTTCCATTCATTCTCATGAGAGATGGGTTCATGTTGAACCACTACTCATGAATTATGGGTCAATGAGTTTGACTCAAAAACTACACAGTTAAATCCTGATAGCAATATCACAAGAACCTTTGATGTCAATATTCCACCATTCCAAAATCTTATTGTTTATGTTAGGGTGAGTTATCCACATTCTTTCAAATCTAAAAGGGAATTTCTTGTGCTTGGTAAACGGGTCTAGGATATGAGAGAGGGGAGAATGATCCTAGCCAATTCTCACTAGAGTAGAGAGTTTACTGCTATGGAAGGTCAACCAGTTAGTCATAATCAATGCTCTATCCAATATAACTTGAATATAGTCAGTCCAGGTTCTCTTGTTTCTCTAGGTGTAATTATCCCCTTGAAGATCCAAATCTAAAAGACCTTGAACATTGATAAAGTCCACGAGATCCTGCCTACTTTCCCAGTCAGGGATGATCCCACCCAATTTTTCCCCTTCTTTGAGGGGGGGTGTTGAAATCCCCCATGATGATGCATTTAGAGAGATCCAATGATGCTATAATAATTCTAGGTTTGTCCTTGAATATTTTATGCCCATGTTTAGAATTAGGAGCGTAGATGTTCATGATATACCAACTTTCTTTAGAATTAATGTTAATGAGATTAAGAAGAAGAATATTACCTTCTCTGTTTAGCATCCACTATCCAAAGAGAGGAGTTCCACAGAGTCATCAACCCTCCAGAGGCTCCCTCTGAGTTAGTTGCGAATCTTTCCATAGACTTACAAAATTTGATTCCTTCCAATTTATCCTTTTTCATTTTTGTTTCTTGGATAAGCATAACATTAGGTCTATGATCCCTGATCATATTCCTCAAAACATCTTTCTTGTGTGGCCCATTGAGTCTATGAATATTCTATGAAATTAGCTTCATTTATAACTTGGAGTACAGGCAACCTTGATGGTCTGTTGGGTTCCATCCACAATGTTTTTGCAGGATTCCTCTTGCCAGGTCTAGAATGGATATTTTCTCCCTGGCCCTTTCTTTATACCTCCCAGATCAGCTTTGTTCTTACTTCTTGTTATTTCTAAGGAGACCGAAGATGTGTATCTACTGCTTTTTCTATTCCTGACCTTTGTCTATTCCCTCTCCTTCCCTTCTTTGTATTTTTTGAATATTCCTTCCATTATGGTGAAGCTTCCCAGAGTGATTGAGTTAACAAGAGCTTCTAGTTCCATGTCCTGGTTCTCAGGTTTGGTGTGAGGTGATGAAGTCGCACCCTTCAAAGAGTTTTTTACTGGCAAGAAAACCCCAATCTCCCAGGAAAGTTCAGGGGATTGAGGAACCACCGCTGAAGGGGAGGGAAGTTCCTTATCACACCACTGATCCTCAAAGGATTTAAGAGTACTCACTTCTGAAACTGGTTCTACCACCAAAAAAGGTTGTAGGTCCAAACATTTAACCTCTGTGGGATGAATCTGATTAGGATCCTCTATGAAAATAGAAGCCACCACAAAAGGTTGCAGGTCCAGACATTTAACCTCTATGTCCTGCCTTCTTGCAGTGGAAGCAAGAAAAAGGCATACTTTCATATTCCAGTTTCTATAGCCTTTTTCCAAGATTAGACTGGATTTCAATAAAATCTAGCATATCTTTCCCTTCTTCCACCCCTATACAAATTATTTCATAGGAAAGGCGTCACTTGTCCTCAGTCACTAGGTCAATTGAGAGAAGCTCACCAAAGGATTTTGTGATTCCATCAAAGACATCTTCAAACCAGATCTCCAGAGGGAGCTCTGGTAGCCTAACCCAAACCGGAGCTTGAACATAAAAAGATTCATTTAGGTCTAGGTTAGGAGTCCACTTTTGCAGGGCAAGAGTGGATTTTTCAATAGCCCACGCCTCCGTACAAAGGATCTTAGCATAGTCTTCTGGGCAAGAGAACTCTAAGGACAAGAAACCTCTAGCCATAGCTTTAATTTCAACCTGACCTTTTAGATTTCATTTTCGCTTGGCAAAGGATCTAACAATATCAATATTTGTTTGGGACCAGCAAATTTTCACACCAATTGAGAGACATTGAGGCAATATTGTGGTCAATGAGTTCGTCCGGTAATGAAATAGCATATTTTATTTTTTCCTTATCATATAAGTCTTTTATCTCCAGAAAAAGGGACTTTCCTGAGGGTTTGATCCCAAATATATTTGACCAAGGTGGATGCCAACCTAAATCCTCCCTGTCACCTTGTAGGGCCTCTGACTATTCAGAGCTGCATCCTTTAGACCCCACCTCCTCTTTTCCTAGATCCCTTTATCTTTCACGTGGGACCCCATCCTTGTTTGCAGTGTCTTCCTTATCCTGGTCTGCCATGGTTCTACCATCATCTCCTTCCACTATAGCTCATGATGCCTGTGAGGATTGTTTCCCGCCTACATTCAAATTTGGAATTCCTCCCACTCTGTCCACTCCCATTCTGCCCGCCATTTTAATATATATGACATTGGAGATTGTTGCCCTTATCTTTTTTTAGCAATTAAGCTTGGCTAGATTCTACTTCACAAAATCTAAGGAGTGATTCAATTTACTATGGATAAGATCATTTACGGTGTAATTTTGATATTGAGTAATATTATAAGGAAATGATTCATCTCTTATGGTATAAAATCTTGTTAATAAATGATGGATAAAATTTAACATATTAATCTAATAGCTCTGTCTAATAGTTTAATAAAATGGACAAATTGGGATATATATAGAGCCTAGGCTTTGATGCTCATTAATGGTTGTGGATATAGCATGAATGAATGAAGCCACCTAGCCTCACTTAAGTAATTTTTTAGTGTTTAAATAGGTGCTTGCACTAACTATGGTGTATCAGTGATATTGAGCAAAGTAGTACTTGAGATCTTATTCGAAACTCATTTTTCAAGATGCAACTTAATAGGCATTAAACTGAAATTCACATTATATATTTTAATAATGGGGCATATAGTGATCTTTTGAGTGCTTATTAGCAAAGTACAGAATGCATAAATTAATAATAAAATGTCTATTTTAAATCTTGATATGTATGCATGGGTATACTTACATAGTAGGAATAATAATTGTGGGGAATTACCTTGTCTTATGGTTTGCTTGATTTTTTTATCTCTTAGCATGCTTTGTTTGATTCAGGTTCCATGAATTGACATGACCCACTTGTTTGAACATGCATAGATTTGTTTGCAATTCATTAATTAGTAAATTAACTGGGCTATTTGTTCATTCATATGTGTATTGATATTCCTATCCTTCAATAGCTCAAATATTGGGTTAGGTATGACACTAGAGAATTATTGGTATTTTGGATACATAAGTATGTACTTTCCTTAGCAGTTTTCATACTAATTTGATATTCTAACAAGATAGAAATTTTTTCGAAAGGTGTTTCTTATGTCTCATGCAGGCAGTGTCATGAAATATAAGAGAATTAATGAAAGAATCAAATATTAATGAAAGTACAGGTTCTATATGAATAAGGAGAACACTTAGAAGACTATGGAAGGATTGACGAGTTAATCAGATATAAAATATTGTGTCGAATATAATCAAATAAGGGGAAAAAATCTACCCCTCATGTATGCAAGGGAATCATTGTAATATAATTACACTAACATCTGAATGTATATGAGGATACAAAATTGTTCCTGTCCTTAATAGGCTTAAGATTCGACATTGAAAGATTTATTATTCCCTTGTAGCTTTTCACAAATCCATTGCATACTTGATGCGCTTCAATATTTTGTATTCATCTTTGCATAGACACACAACAAAGATGAGGGTGAAATCTTTAAGACATTTCTTTTCTTTCTAATGATTATGACTATATATCAACATTGATTAGAATAGGTATGTATATTATATCACAGCTTATATAGTGCACACATTTACATACATGTAGTTACTTTTAAATATGTTGATCAAGTGTAACTCCATAGGTATTTATTATATATCTAAGATGGAAGTGGTTCTATTTTTTTCCTTAAATTTTCTATGTAAGTTTGTTCTTGGGGATATTTTATAGTCATAGTAGAAGATGGAAATATAGAAGGTGTTAGTCATTATTTATTGGTTGCACATAAGAGATATTGAAGTTAACAAAAGTATAAACAAGTGATGAAATATTGTTTCTCGTAGGTTCAATGATATATTGATGATCTATCATGTTAAATTATCTAATTTATCAATTACTCCCAGCTTAGAAATTTCCAAGTTATGGGAGTGGGAATATGCTTAAATCCTCTTTTCATTTAATCAACACACAAAAAGGAACATGGAGCATGTTTTTCTGGTCAGATGTGAATAATTTCAATATTTGTATTTGGTTTTTATTTGGGATATGAAATATTTTATGGATTATATATTGAAAGATTTATCATTCCCTTGTAACATTTGACAAATGCAATTTGTTGATCATCTTGTTATCTTAATTTTGTACATGCAGGATAATAACCAAAAAACAATAAAAGATTGCATAAAAGTACACCTCTTAAATACTTGTATTCAACTAATATAAATAAGATAAATTGATATTGCATTCATATCATTAGTTACATTGTACTCTAAGTATTGATCATTTTCAAGTTTTCAAATTTATACTTGATCATTACATTGTGCATTCAAACTAAATGTAATAAATAGTGTTCTTTTCATATTACATCTTTCAAATTGGAAATTAGAGGAACATATGTAGAAAAGAGAGCATGATAGAAGTATGAGGTATAGTGGTCCATGCATTTCCTTGAAGTGTCTTCTTCATTCTTGAGTTGGTTGTATGCATTTTTTGGGTCTTCATGTCCTTTGCATTGTCTCAATATGTCCTGCATCCTAGGTATTCTTTTGGTCCTATGTTCTACATCATTGAAAATAAGAAGGGTTAGATCCAATTTGGATCTAAGAAATGCATGAAAACCTAAAGAAATCATATAACAATCATACTTTCAGAATTGCACATTTTCCAACAACATGATTGCAAGGAAAAGGTATGCATATATACTAATAGAAGAGAAGTATCAAAGGGACATATATCTTTATCAAGCCCTTTACCATATTTAAGAGATGCA
The DNA here is from genome assembly GCA_018584345.1 of Thuja plicata. Taxonomy (NCBI): domain Eukaryota; kingdom Viridiplantae; phylum Streptophyta; class Pinopsida; order Cupressales; family Cupressaceae; genus Thuja; species Thuja plicata. The sequence goes on from MU215130.1 coordinate 213,540, forward strand.
ATGAAGAAGAGAATCATAATTAGTTATATTATCTGGAATTTTTGTAGGGTGTGGATGATCATCATTGATTATCTAGACACTGTAGGAATCCATAAAAATGTAGCTATCTACTATTGTCTTTGCCATCACAAGTTTCAAGATAGCAGTGCTATCTTGCAAAAGTGGCATAGATATGACAATGTGATGTTTAAACTTGCTGAAAATAGATAATAGATGTAATAATGTTTGTGGGTGTCATGAGCCCATGCTCAAACCTCATGAACATGTGCAAGTGTTCATGTTAGTAATAACTGAGAGGGGGGGGGTTGAATCAGTGGCCTCAGAAATTTATCCAATTTAAACTTTAATCCACCAATCAATACTTCTCTAATTATTAAGTCCCAACAAGATGCATGCCATTGAAATACTTGAAACAAATAACTGTCTATCGATTTACCTTGTCTGTCCTTGTTCTCCTTGATAACCAATAAGTAGTAAACTGTATTTACCGATACTTAGTAAATGTGCAGAGTATACCAGTCAATCCATAAATGCATATGCAAAATGTAAAACACTAAAGTAATAAACCATACACATAACACAAGGATTTTAATGTGGAAACCCTGTTAAGAGAAAAACCACTGGGACCGGTACCCCAAATTTTCACTCTTCTGAAGTGAGCCCTATTAGGAGCCAACCCTGTTAAAGGTTACAAACA
>MU215130.1:224386-237539 GCA_018584345.1 Thuja plicata
TTAATTTACTAGGCACTCCAAATCTGGTCAAAATGTTTTCTAGCAAAAATTCAGTAACCACCTTACTAGTTTCTTTCCTTGTGGGGATAGCCTCAATCCATTTAGTAAAGTAATCTGTGGCAACTAAGATCCAACTGTGCCCTGTACTAGAATTTTCTTGAAATTCACCAATAAAATCAATACCCCATACAGCAAAAGGAGCCTCAATACTCACTGGGTTAAGCAACAGAGCACCTGCAAATTTCAATTTATTGGAGAACCTCTGACACGGTTCACATTTCCTAACATGCATGTAAGTATCCTTGAATAGAGTAGGCCAATAATATCCTACCCTCAAAATCTTATGGGCAGTGGTCTTAGCAGGAAAGTGACCTCCACATTGTCCTTCATGCATCTCAATTAGAACTCTCTCAGCCTGATGTTTGTCAAGGCATAGCAATTGAACACCATTCTTATCTTTCCAAAACAAATCTCCTTGAATCAAAACATATCTTTGAGCTTGCAGTTTCAAACTCCTCTTCTGATTATCAGACAAATGATTAGAAAACTTAGAGTTTTTGAGGAAGAAAACAATATCAGTGTAATATGGTTGTCTCTCTATACTGGTAATGGCTTGGTCATTTGCTTCTGTTTGATTTGATTGCACTAAATCCAGGTTCTCCTCTGTCATAAGTTTGGCCAAGCCCTGACCTCTTACCAATTTGGTGATATTGATTTCCAGATTGAATTCTTGGATTCTTGTAATCCACTTGCATCTCTTACCAGTAACCTCTAACTGTGTAAGAATATCTTTCACTGCTAAATGTGGAACATAGGCCTGCACCTTGGCACACACCAAATAGGGCCTAAAAGACTTCACAGCCTTTACCAATGCATAGGCCTTCTTTTCCATTATTTCATAGTTAAGTTCCACAGCTTGCAAGGACTTACTATAAAAAGCTATGGGATGTTCAAATCCTTGCTCATCTTTCTGAAGCAAAATTTCAGCAATTGTATGAAATGATGCGAATGAAAACAGAGAGAAAGGCTTAGTGTAATCTAGAGATTTCAACACTAGAGTTTCCTGCACTTCCTTCTTTATCCTTTCAAAATCTTGTTGAGCCTCATCATCCCAAACAAACTTAGTATCTTTTTTCAGCAACTTCACAATGGGCTTGACAATTTCAACAAAATTGGCTATAAATCTCCTGACAAAATTAATCTTTCCTAAGAAAGATTGTACACCTTTTAATTTTCTTGGAGCAACAACATTCTGAATTGCCTCTACTCTTTCAGGGTCTATTCTCACCCCTTCCCTGGACACTATATGTCCAAGCAATTTTCCCTCCTTAACTACAAAGTGGTGCTTCTTACGATTTAATGAAACACCATATTCTAATGCCTTATTAAAAATCCTACCCAAATGATCACAATGATCATTAGCCCTCTTTGAGTATGCATTTAAGTCATCTTGGTAAAAAACCATGAACAAATCAATAAACTCTTTAAAAGCAACATCCATGGCTCTCTGAAAATTTGCACCTGCATTTATCAAACCAAAAGGCATTCTGATATAAACATATATTCCCCAAGGAGTAGTAAATGCAATTTTATATTTCTCTAACTCCTTGACTAGAACCTGGTTGTAACCTAAAAAACCATCCATCATTGACAGCAATTCACAACCAGTCACCTTGTGCAACATTGCTTCCATATTAGGCAGTGAATAATTATCCTTCAGTGAAGCAATATTGAGATTTCTGAAATCAACACACAATCTGATGTCACCATTATTCTTCCTAACTGGCACTAGATTTGATACCCATGTTGAGTTTCTAATAGGTTGAATTATCCCAGCATCTTTGAGTTTCATCAACTCCTGCTGCATTTTAGGAGCCAACAAGGGGTTAATGGGCCTTTGTTTATGTCTAAATGGCTTGACATCTGATTTCAAAGGAATTTCATGTTGGAAAAGGTCCTCCCTATATGCCTTCAAGTCCTCATATGACCAAGCAAAAACATGCTTGTATTTTCTTAGCAATCTGATCAGGTTTATCCTTACATGAGAGTCCAGACCTTTTCCAATATAAACTATCTGAGGACTATTTTCTGATCCTAAATTTATCTCTTCCAAATCCTCAACGTTGGCATTTCTTATTTTTGATGAATCATTTTGTTGGCTAACAAACAATGCTTCAAGTTCAACCAAACCCCTAGGAATCTGATTAGAACTCAATTGAACAACTTCATTTCCAAAGATGTATTCCTTTCCATTATCTGATTCTAATAAGGAACTACAATCTATGCTCTAGTTTTCATACTGATCTAAACATTGCATGAACCTTAGAATATCTTGATCATCTTGGAACACTTGCCAGTTGTATATATTGTCTGGGACAACTGGTCTTGTTTTAACTTCGAGTATTGATACTCCATGTAAGTTCAAATCATCATTTTTCAAAGCAACATTTGCTAGAAAATCAGCCATAATATTTTTTGATCTTTCCAACCAAGTTATATTAAAAGCATCAAACATCTCAAGTTGATCCCAAATAGCATGTTTGTACATTTTCAATCTGTCATTTTTTACAGCATATTTGGATCTGACTTGTGCTACCACTAACTCAGAGTCACCATAAACCTTTAAACATTTTATACCATGTTTGATAGCAATTTCAAATCCTAAAAATAAGGCCTCATACTCTGCAGTATTGTTAGTACACTGAAAAGCTAGCAGAAATGAGTATTTAAAAGTTGTACCCGATGGGGATATTAATAATACTCCTGCCCCTGATCCTTCTTTAGAGAAAGCACCATCAAAGTACATTTTCCATATCCCATCCTCTTATGAGATTAATTCCTTACTTAAAAAATCAACTTCTTGATTTTTAGGTTCACCTTGTTGCATTCTGAAATTTTCCATGTCCATGTCAATGCAACAGTTAATATGAGTATCCTCATATTTTTCTATCATGTGGGGAGTTCAGCTTTCTCTCAAAACACTAACATTCTCTCCATCAATATTGAAAGTAGCATACGACAAATCATTTTTTATACTTCCTCCCATTGAGGCACTCCATTTTCTTGATAATAACATGCCATAATGAGGTGGTATATCAACCACAAGGACATTCATAGTCATTACTACATCAAGGCAAAGTGCCAGTCTAAAAGGCATGGCTTCAATGGTACCAATTACAAGGACTTCTCTGGAATCCATAGCTCTACACCTCCCATGAGGTGTATCAACTTGTAGCCCCATTGCCTTCATGATCTTAACTGGCATAACTGTGTTAGAAGCTCCTGAGTCAATCATACAATTCTTGAGCATTTTATCATTGATTATTAATGAAAGGAAGAATGGGTCCACCACCTTTGGGGAAGAAGTAGCATTCAGAAATATTTGAGGGATTTCAGATGTCAACATCTCATCCTCACTTCCCTTGATAGGTGGCTTCTCAGATATATATACTGGGTCTTGGACTTTTATTATAGGTACACTGTTTAGCAAGGACGTCACTTTTTCCTTATGTTCCTTGATCCTCATCATTTCCAGAAATGGTACCTTAACTGTCATCTGAGACAAACATTGACCCATGTCTACTGGAGTATAAGAAATATTTGCATGTTTTGACTTATCAATGGCAACTTCAGTATCTTCACTATGTTTCTTTTGAGATGGCTCTTTCAACCTTTTATTTTCTGTCTTTTGAACAGGAACAATTTTTTCTTGGCCCTTTTCATCTTGTATAACATTTGGCTCTACAACTTTCGTGATGACCTTGACCTTGTGCTTACTTATATTTTCTCTAGGTTCTTCTTTTTTCTTAATGTACTTAGTGTCTGGTTTATTGTCTTTTATGAAAACACCTGAGGGCTAGCTACTAGTTCCACCTATGACCCTGTTTCTTAAATGGTAATTGCTTCTAGCTTTATTCACTAACTCAGCGGTAATTATAGCCTTCTCTTCATCCGAAGCTTTTCTTATGAGTGGAACTTCTTGGCTATTTTGAGCATAGCATCTAATATTATCATCAGTTTCATCCACTTCACTGTCAGATAGGATCTGTTGATGGTGGTTCTCAACCCTTCTTTGTGAAACATAGGAATCATGATTTTCCTCTTCACTGTTTGAATCAGTATCATGGCATGAATAAGTGTTAGTCATACTATGATCACACTGTTCCCCTTCATCATTTTATTTTTCCTCATTTTCTTTTAGATCCAAGGAAATGACACAAAAATCAGGATTATGAGGGGCATCACAAGCTTCACACCAAGTCTCCTCATTGCAGAAATGAACTGAATTTCTATGAAGAGGGTATGGAGTCTTATTATCTGTTCTTTCCCTTTTAGGTGCAATGACAGGCTTTCCATCCTTGAACTGGGTTCCATATGGGTGATTTTGCATTCTATTCTGAGGATTGTAATTACTATTGTAAAGAGGTTTATTGTTTTGAGGAGCTCTATATTCCTTGTACTCTGGTTCTTTCAGATTGCTCTTACTAAACCTGGGATCATCTCTCCTATTCAACTTACCTGACACTCTTCTGTTCATTTCAATATTGACTGCTATCTTGTAAGCATCAGTAAGCGTCCTAGGGTTTTTATCTCTCAAAGCATATCCCATCTTGGAATCATAAGCATTTAAATAAGTCGCTAGACAATCTTCTTCATCTAGCTTTATCTTGTGAAAGAGTTTATGCATAGCCCTTTGAAATCTTGTATTAAATTCTGTAACCTCTTCATTGTAATTTTTCTTGATATTATTGAACTCATTCAATAAAAATCCCTTATTTGTTTTGTCTCCATATTGATCTTTAAATAACTCAATCAACTCATCCATAGAAACAACAGAGCCATTAGCAAGGCTCCTAAACCATTCTCTTGCATCTTCAACCAGGGACTGAACAAATAKTTTCATTAGTACATCTTCATGGGTGATATTCAAGTCATCTACAAAGTCAATAAATTTCCTTAAGTGTGCTTCACAAGAAATCACATTATTACCAGCAAACTTTGGGAGCTTTTCTCCTATGTCACCCACATCTTTAGGAAAGGCATTAGGGTATCCAGGGATACCAAAAAAATCAAATTGTTTATACCTCTCATTATGTAGTGGTTTCCTTTGAAAATTATCATCTTCTTTCGTCATAGTAGCTTTTCCTCTAAAAGATGTATTATTCTCTGGTCCTGAAAATGAATATTTTGAAGATTGTAAAAAATCAATCTTTTTCTTCATTTCAATTGTAGCAGCTTCCATTTGGGCTTTTTCCAACATTTTTTCCATGGTTTCTTTCTCAATTCTCAATTTCTCCAAATCAATTTCTAATTTGGACATTTGTTCAACAATAGGCTTCTGAAATTTAGGTTCTTGATCTCTATGTTCACCCATCTTCTATTTACCCTTATTCATTTGTAAAATAGAAGCTTTATGAGTGAATGGTATTTCTTTTTTTCTCTCAGACTTCTATGTTTCTTTCATAGTTTGGTGTTTAGGAAGTCTTTTAGTTTGGTGTTTAGGAAGTCTTTTTCTATTTTTATCAAGAGCCTTATGATCATTTTTCTTCTTTCTTATTTCTCTTTCCTTTTTCATTTGTTGAACTAGGGCAAGCTGCTTCAAAATAAACTTTTCTTCATTGGCTAGCATATCAGAAGGAGCATCTTCTGAATCTGAACTAGGTGTAGTAATTTCTTCTCTTTCATTTGAAGTAGAAGTGAGTGTGGGTGTATCTAATACCTTTTCAGCAGCCTCCTCATAGTCTGAAGTATTTCCATCATGAGAGTGCTGAATAGTATTTACATCATTCCTGATACTTGTTTCCTGACCTTTTACAGGAGTTTCATCCATATCAACTTGATTTCTCTTTTTTCTCCAAGAGGCTCCAACTCTTGAGGTCGATGGGATTCCTTCATTTAATACCCTTTCTGGGTCAGTTCTCACTTTTGACCTAGTATTCATTCTGTAAGACATTTATCAATTTTGCACTAATCTTAGAGATTTTCCTTTCAGAGTCGCCACCCAATAAATTGGGATGAATGAATAACTATCAAGGGCTAATATTTGTCTGCAACCAGATTTTGGGAGAACTTTAAAAATGATCCTTTTAAAAATTGTTCCCCAGCAAAGTCGCCAATTTGTTAGGGATTTTTCTTGTATGAATCACAGTGCTTGAAATGACTACTTGAACACTATGCCTTCTAATACTGATTCAGAGATAAGAAAATCCTAATTTCTAACGACTGGATAAGGTCCTTCTTCATTTTTGAGCTCCACATATACTCAAGCAGGTTTTACCTTTTATGATGGTTGTTTACACAGTATATTATAGTGTGGACACTGATTTGCTATGTATCTCTGTTAAATCAACTTATAAATTACCTTGCAAATGACCAAGCATAACCATATGCAAGATATGACCATACACACCATGGTAGTAAGCATAACAAGAACCAGTGATATACAAGGATTTTCATCCTTCTTCCTTTTATTATAGGAGGGATAACCTAATGATTCACTCTCCAAGGAATCACTAAAATGGACACTGTCCTGCTGACATAGGTCCTTACTGAGTTTAGTTTGTTTTTTCTTAGTAACAAGAGTATTTTGATTAAATTTGGTTCTAATACCTTGTAATAACTTGGATAATAATAGGTTATCAGAATAATTTCTGAACCAGTGCCTATCCTTTGGGCTACAGAGTTAAATAAACTAAGATCTCATAGAAACAAAATACAGTAAGTTGCCTTACAACCCACATGCATTTCAGATAAGTTGCCTTACAAATTACCCTGTTACCTCTAAACAATTGTATCAAATCCTTAAAACAAAGCAGTATGCTCCCTAAAACTACTCACAAAACTTAATTCTTTCCTTAAAAGAAACTTGCAAGCAATTAGATAGTTACCTAATAACCAAAATGCTTCAGAATGCCTTGCAAACTTAACATAAAAGAGCATACACAGAGAATAAAGAGACAGCAATTGAAGAGAGTAAAATTGCACCATATTTTATTTATATGATCCAGCTTCCATACATGAAAGATCTTGCAACTTCAAAAGATAGATAGAAATTTAGAATATCTGAATTCTACAATATATTTTCTCTTCTCCAAAATATTCCAACATTCCAGATATCAAAGACCCTTTACAATTACAACTCTTTTGCTATATATAGGTTTTTGACCATCTTGGAATCCCTTAAGGATGCAACAAGCTTTGGATGGTCATAGAAAACCTAACCCTAAAGTTACAAGAAAGAAGAAGCAATGGAGCGACTGAGCTAAAAGATAGAAATAGATATTTCTCTCTTCTCCCGATCTGGCGACTGCAATCAAATTTGTAGATGGTAGCTGGTAGTATTTATGTTGAGTCTGGATACCTATGCTTGCCTAATCACCTACATTCTCCTTTTGTAATAATTGTCCCTCTTGTCTCGAACAGTGCAGTGCCAAGTGTTCACCTTACTCATCGTCCAAAATTTCTTCTTCTACTACAGGCTTCTTTTTCTTGGGTTTAGTCATCACTTCCCAAGCTTTCACTTCTTCGTCCGATGGCCACTTGAAGTCTTGAGTACTCTGTACTTGTACCTTTTATCTATCTCATCTAGCATCAGTGTTGTTTTTGACATCAAGTAGGAACTTGTTGATGTCAGTCTTTGCTTTGAAGGCTTCATCCAATATTTTATTGAATCCCTCTATATCAACATCTGCTCCCAAGAGAAATACCTCTTCACTAGGCATCTTACTGTCAAACTCACTTTTCCAAGCACCTACAGCCTTTACTTGGTCATCATCTCCCCTTAAGGAAGGAATAAACTTATTAAAGTCATTTGAAAAGAGGTTCAATTTAACCTCTATCTAATTTAATTTTCCTTTGAAGAATGAGAGAGAAATATTGACTCTTTTGATCTCATCTCCCACTTCAGTTACTATTTTATGAAAATCTACTATTATGGATTGTAAAGATGACAATTTCTCAAATAAATTTGCCCTAGCAGACCACTTAGTGAAGTAAGGGTTCTGAATAGCAAGGTACCCCATTACCTCAGTATGTAATGCTTGCAACTTATTATATGCATTGACTACAACATCAGTTTTATCTTTTAGAATCTCAATTCTATGTTGTAGTATAACTTTTAGTGCCTTCAAAGCTATTGCATTTCCCTTTTCTTTATCCACCTTTTGTTCCACAGCCTCTTCTGATTTAGGCTTATCTTCAATTTTCAATGGTGGTGGTTGTGTAGGTACATATACTACCTCAGGCTTTGCCTCCAAATCCTCCAGTAATTTTTTTATCATCTCATTCCCATGGTACAGTTGTATGTGGCACATATCCCTATCTTTAGACAGTGCACTTGTTTCTTCCAACAAAGTAGTATACCTCTTAGACAATTGTTTGGTCTTGTCTTCATTGAATTGAGCCCAGTGTGTCATAATTTGGGAGATTTCCAAGTCCCCTGTATTTTGTATAGACCACACCATTTGATTCCCCACCATATTTTATTGAATATTTACTAATTGGGGCTTTTGGTCTTTTGGGCTTAGGCTCCATATTGCAAAAGCCTGAGATTTTGGGCTATACCCAAATCCTTTTATTACATTTCCTATCTAGACCTCACTAGCCATTTTAAGATCTAGCTGCTTTTTGATTTGGTCTATAATGAAGGCAAATGCCAAATCCCATACCTCAGCCAATAATATTCCACTTCCCAGCACCATCTTCCTGGCATCCTCGAGTGAAATGTCCTCATTTTCATGACCATAATTCTCTAAAGCCACTAGGGCTTCATTTGTTATTGTCTCTTTCCCATCAACAGTTAATTGGGATTTGATTTTCTCTGTTTTGTGCCATCTTAGGAAGTCCTTAAACTCCTCTATTTTTACAAAGCTATCATCATCTAGAAATTTTTGTTGATGAAGCAATCTTTCATCAACACAGGCCTTGAGTGGTATCTCAACTTCTTCTTCTAGGTCAGGCCGTTGCTTCTTGCCTTACCTGATTGCTTTTCTCAGGTTATGGTCATATAACCTACTACTAGGTACTAAGGCCTTAGCCTAATCATTTTTCTTGCTCTATCCTTCCACTGAAGGTTGCCCTACTTCCAATTTCTGCCTCTTTGCAGCAGGCTCCTCTACATCATCAGGCTGGGTAGCAACTGTCAGATATATAACATGACCCTCTGCTCCCTGCAATTGTGTAATCTCAGCCATTTCTTTCTCTGAGGCATGTTGTGGTGAAGGATTCATGGGAGGTCGTGCATAATCACTATCATCACCACTATCATACTCTGATTCTGAGTGCTCAGGTGACAGAGAACCTTTCTTGTCCAAGACTGTATCCAGTTGCTCTACAAGCACATAATAATTATCTATCATGGCCTTTATTCTATCAAAATATGGGAGGTCAGGGTAAAACCCTCCAAAAGACAACCCATTTCTTTTTATTTGCCTTTCGAGTTTCAGCAACTCCTAGATTCTCAGTCTTCTCACATGGATGTCATCTTCATCCAAGATGTTTCTTGTTGCATCTTCTTCAATGCACTCATAGTGGACATTGGTATTAGGGATGGTAGGAGTATATAACCTCCTAACCTCTGCCATGAAACCCTCTGGGTCAATGTACCTATAAGGGGCTGCCCCCATTCTGTACTTCTCCAACCATTGACCCACTTCATCGATGGCATTCTTACCAATTGTAAAGTTGGAAATTTTGAATTGCCTAGGGGTTATAGTCCCCTTCTTGTGCGGTACAAAGTGCTCATTATCTGTTAACATCAACTGCCATATGAATTCCATTGCAGAAACTCTTGCAGGCACATGATATGGTAATAAATGAGGTGGGTTAATACACCCATATACTCTGATAATGGTGTAATTCTCCTCCAAGAAGAAATCACCCCAATTGTGTCTTCCAGGTGAATTATCTGTATACTCACAGGGCCTAAGCAATTGTATGACCTTCAAAGGGACTCTAGTCCTTCTTGTTCCCAAACTTTGTACAATTGGATACACAATCCAATTCTGAAAAGCACAGTAGTCACACTCCCTAGAAGTGTAATTCCAAAACCTCACCCAAAACTAAATTGTATTTGGTGCCGTTTGATAGAATCTTTGAGGAGCCAGATTATGAACATCCATGATTAAAAAATTGAAGTATAAAAGGAGGTGCATTAGGACTGAGTAATGCAAAAATCTAGGCTCCTTCTCCTTTGGATTCTTTAATCTTTTCTGGGTTCCAACGAAACCCTCATGCATTTCATCAATTATATGTTGAATGTAATCATAGCTAGTGCTTGAATGCACCTCTTGCAAGTCTAGTACCATCATTAAGATGCCAGCATTGATTCTCTCTGCATCTCCATCTATCCCTAGCACTCTACATAGGGCATAAGCATTATACGTAAAGTAGAAGTGTAGATCCTTATAATAATATGGATATGGCTCAACCATAGGACCTAAGTAATTTTTCAATTCTTTTAACATATGCTTCTGCAGTAAGCCTTTTGTAATAGCAGGCTTTGAACTATACCTCTTCTCCTGCTTTGTCATGTCAATCTTAGTAGACATGGTACTAAACAAGCCAAAAGCCTGCATGAATGAGTTTCTATTTAATATTAGCAGGGCAGTGCCATCATCCCTTTTGATGGTCTTTGTCAGGACATCATAGTGATTGGCTAGGTCTAAAAATAGGTCTACATCTAGGAAGACATCAGGGACAAGCAACCTAGCCAAACCACATATCCAAGGGTTTGATGCTGGAATGGGCTTATCAGAATTTTTATAGAAATAATTAAAAAGGGAGAAACCTGTTGTCCCTGGAGTCACAGCATCTCGAATGTCTTTGTATTCATCCAGGAGGACACCAGCATTAGCCTTCTTATTCTACATTGAACCAGGCAAAAGATGAAGAAACTCATCAGAGAAACTTGCTTTTCCCTTTTATTCTTCTTCACTTCCTCCACTTGTCGAGGCAACACTCATAGCTCTGATCGTATATGAAACACGCTGAATCTCCTTACTCCTTACCGATATTGAAACAAATCTATTTCTGAGATCAACAGACTGTCCTGTGCACAATTTCCTGAATTTTATAATTCTCTGATCAACTTGGAAACACTGCAAATTGAGCAATACTCTCTTTTTCTGGAAACTTAGCAACTTGAGCTTTAAATACTGAAAACACGGTGGAGGAAAATGAATGCACCATCAACTCCTTATAGCCATCATTTAGAGTACACAACCCATGATTCGAAAACATTAGTTCTGTCATAAATTTGACATGCTGTGAACTTGAATAAAAACCTAGCCGTAGTTCCTGATCTTGACAGAAAATCAAATTTTGAAAGTGAATCCTCGAAGCAATCCAACTATATTTAAAAGAGCTGACATGTCATTCTGTGATTTGTTATCTGTCTTACATCTCATCTACCCTTTTTACACAGTGATCAAAATGCAAGCCTGTGATTGGCTGTCGAGCGATTCATATAGTCACATCAGAAAATTGCCGCCATTTTTTAGATTTCAGGATCAGGCGACTGCGCGACTACATTAAGTCTCTTTGTCGCGGGCCTCTGTCACTAACCATGGTTCCATCTCAAGACTTGGTGACAATGTGCTTTCTTACCTCTAGCTGACCCAAGTCACAATCTAGGGATCATGCGACACAACTGAAATCAAAGTCACGCACGGTTAAGACTAACTCATCATTCATTCAGAGACCTTGCGACTAGCAATTTATTTTAACCTTTTACGGCTATCCTCCTGTCGCTGAACATTTAATTTATGTTTCAAGACTACGCGACAATGCCTAATCACCCAGTCAGGAGATATAAGTCCTAAGCATTTATCTTTACTGTAACAGGTCTTATGTGCCCCTTTGTCACTTCGGACGACTGCGCGACAGACTTTAATCGCCAAGTCAGGAGGACCTTTTCCTTAGGGCACCTTTCTTCTCAGACTCTACGACCACCGTCAGATCCTTTGATATCTTTATCCTATGACCGTCGCTTAATCGCCAGATGTTTCTTACATACCCTTAAGTCTTTCTCAGACATCGCGACTGAAGGCAAAGTACTTAGTCTGGTTTCCGCTGGGTCCACTTTCTCCTTCTAGCGACCATGCGACAATCCTTAAGCGTCCACCCGCCTTGTTGCACATGTCATGTAGCCATTTTCTCTTTCAATGCATAACGAAGAACTAAGTTGTCATCCTATTCTAGTGACATCCTGACTAAGCATTACTGCAAACCACAGACTGTCAGTCGCGATGTCTTGGTCAGTATTTCTTAACTGCTATTTTATTACGAGACCATGCGACTGAAGGCCTGACTTAACTATTAGCTTTGGCTTGATTTGGCGATAACGCGACATAAGGTAATCGCGAAGTCTGAGAACATTTTCATAACTGTTAATAATCTTCTGCGATCACCCAACTAAATAGTGGGTCCCATCTATATAAAGGCTTATAACATGGTTATCTTGCGACTACCCGACAAGAAAGGAATCGCTGAGTCTCAGAAGGCCAAAGGAATATTCTGAAGTTGAATGAGACCACGCGACAAAAGGGAAATGCAAAGTCGGGAAGACAAATGGAATATTTGGCTAGAGTAACGCGATGAGGCAACTTCATTTAAAACACATGCCTTAAGTGAATGCAAAAAGTAACTTTGAAACAGAAGCGCCATGACCTAGGGTTTATTTTCATCATTTAATACTTGGAAGCTTAAGAGTTTTCAGGGTTTTTGCAATTTTAGCAAGGTTTAGACTTGAAAACTTGAAAAATTGGTGCAGGTAAGGCAAAAAGGACAAGAGATAGCTGAATTGGATACGCCAAAATGCAGAGAAAAGGATAGGAAACCAGGAAAACTGCCAAAATTAAGAAATACAACCAACATCTTCCATCTTGAATATTTTCAGAACTTCTTTTATGTATTTGGACTAAGTAATGAAAATACCTTCACTTTGTTGAATGATCTGTAGGCTAAGAAAGAACTTGATCTCTCCAAACATAGAAATCTCAAATTCCTTGCTCATTTCATTAGTAAATTATTTGCATAGCATATCATTGCCTCCAAATATGATGTCATCAACAAATATTTCAGCAATCAAAGTTTTAGCATTTGTATCTTCTTTCAAGTAAAGATTACTGTTTTCACTAGTCCTTATGAATCCAAT
>MU215130.1:305752-337959 GCA_018584345.1 Thuja plicata
ATGAAGCTTCACATAACATAATCTCATACTTTGAAGCATTTCAAACCACTCAAACAAGCTATCAGACATCCCCAATATTTGGCCCCAAATGTGTTCTTTAGTAATCTTCACTAAATTATTACTAGCACTTGTTAAAGTCTTAATTGTGTTATTGGCCTTCTTTAGTTCTTCTACCATTTTTTCACAATTATTTTTCTCTTCCACTGCTTTGTTTTCCCAATGATTGGCTTTATCCACATGAGATTCCAATTACTTTTGCATTTCCCAGTTGGAGGCAACATTACTCTCCATGGTTTTAAATAACTTTTGTGAAGTGACTCTTTCTTCCTCTATTTTTTTAGTAATTTCTTCCAATTTCCCCCTCAGTGCCTTTAGCTCTGCCTACTCGTGTTCCTTCACTACTACCTCCACATGTTCCTGCTCTGTATTTGCTGATGTAGAGGTCAATTTTTTAATCTTTTTCTACAATTCTTTCAAAATGTTCTCTGAAGCTTTCCTCTTTGCTTTTTCATTGGCAATGTCTACCTGTAACTTTTCTATATTTTTCTCAAGCTTACTTTTCTCTCTTTCCAGCTTTAGCAGTGCACTGTAGACCACTTGGCTTGTAGACTTTGACACATTGATTTTGTCCACATTTTTTACTTTGGAAAAATCCATTTGGAGAGTGCTAACTTGAAATTCAGACGGATCTATCTGACTCTCTGGTGGGTTTCCATATTTTTTGGGTGGAATAACAACCAGGAACTCCATCATGTCTCTGTTTGGGTCATATGTTGGAAAAACCCTATTGGATGCAAGTTGTTCCTCTATAGCTACAGTAAGGGCACTAGTCTACAATGTCTTCCGTATTTCCTTATTCTTGGTTGTTGTTTCTACAAATTTATTATAGAAATCTTTGAAATGAAAATTTGGTGTTGCAGAAGGATTTGAATGTTTGAAAGGTGAAGCAGAGTTTGCAATGCCTGTTGATCTAACTAATGTTGTTTGATGATTTAAACTTATAGAGGGCTTTGCTAAACTTGAAAGTGCAAATAGTTCTTTAGGATCGAGTCTCCATGTTGTGGACGTGGAAAACTTTTTCTTCTTGACACTATCATCTTCTATGGGATTCTGTGTAGATTCTACAGGCCTCTTTAGAGAGGGAACTTGTTGTATAAGTTGCCCAGCCCCACTAACACCAGTGCCACTACCAAAACCAGTAGCAGTAGATTCCCCAATCCCACCCAAGGAAATGGATGTTCTTGTGGGCACAGTGGTTCCTGATGAATCTAATGTGTCCTCTCCAAACCCAAGGCCTGCACCATGTTCATGATCATTTTTTTCTGCGACAATTGGAATCTAGATGCCATCTCCTGTGGGACTCAAACTCCCACCTTTATAACCCAATTTTTCGCACGGTTTGCCCCTTTTCTATATACTTGTTTATGGTAGTCACTGACTCCACTGTGACCAGGAGTAAATACAATTGATGGATTATCATCCCGACTATCTGGAGAACTACTATCGTATGCCATGGTAGGATGCTCCAAATTCCACAATTTGATAAAATCTATATCCTCATCTATATCATCCAGATCTGCACTAGTCGTTGGTTCACCAAGATCCTTTCTCATACTCCAAAAATCATTCATTTTTGTTTGAGTCCATTTTCTATCCTTACACTCTTCTGCTATTTTCTTTGTTATTTTTATGTTTGATGGATGAGGACCTTTTTCGTAGAAATTGTAGGACATTCTAGGCTATACAATGCCCTGCTTTATTGATGTCATAATTTACAATGAAAACTGTTCAACTGAGATTTTTTCCTCAGCGGAAACTTTCTCCATCTCTTTTGTAACGTCATCCCAGCTATCCTTGTTTTTCAACTTCTCTAGCAATGGTTTAATTTCATGTTGAAATAAGTTTGCAGAGTTCTTATTAGCAACAAGCATTGTTTGAATGACATTGAGTGGATCATACTTCTAGTACCACTCTAAATCAAATTGAAAAATTTCTAAAAACAAATTTGCCACTTTGAATGCCTTTCTCTCAAATGTTAACCCTCCAATTGAGAAAGGTAAGGAAGGGAATATGCTCTTCTTCGACTAGCCAGCAAAGAGTCTATCTATGCTCTCAAGTTGTAGTACATATTCTACTGCAAACACCCTATCTATCACATGCATTGGAAGTTTGTGGGTTGTAGTTCTGATTTGTAAAACCTTAGCACAGTGTATTCTTCCATTAAGTACCATTTAGCCAATTGAATTGTGCTTCCAAGTTGGATGCAATCCCTACATGAAGCAAATAATCTGGGCATTGGAGTGCTTGTTATTTTTTTGTACAATGGTGCCAAAAATAAATCTACAAAATTAATATAATTCCTTTTGTTATCATACAACCTTATCTGAGGTGTCCAGTTATATATTGGAGTACCCATCTAAATTTCAAGCTTGTTACCATTGCTCATTAATATTGCAACATGCTTGGCTAGCAAAAGATAGCACAAGTAGGTTGTGAACCTAAATGTCTTAGAATTACCTATTTTAATAAATGCTAATTGTTCTTGCATCGATTGAACCATGTGTCCAACAAAATAATATTTTATTGGTTCATTGACACAATGGATATCCCAAATCAATTGAAGAATGTTGGCACCTACTTCCCTATTGTTTTCCATTCCCAGGAAAAATGCTAGCGAGGATATAGTATCCTGAACCCATGGAAAAAAAATGTTAAAATCATAAGGAGGCTTATGGTTCTCACCCAATGAAGCCTTTGCCTCTGTTACTATTACACCCTTTATAAATGAATTTTTTTCATTTGGTGCGACTGCCTCATATTTGTCTGTCAGCAATCTGAGGTCAATATGGACATTACAGTTTTGTCAGTCAAACCCTAGGTCTAGAAAATTGATAAATTCTTCCTGTGTTATTGCTAAAATTTCTTCCTGATTATTTTTATTCACAATTGTTTTTGTTTATTCCTCGTAATTTTTTGCACAAATCAAGACAATTTCTAGGCAAGGAAAAACTTCAGGTAACAGCATGCAAC
This sequence comes from Thuja plicata, assembly GCA_018584345.1. Lineage (NCBI taxonomy): Eukaryota > Viridiplantae > Streptophyta > Pinopsida > Cupressales > Cupressaceae > Thuja > Thuja plicata. The sequence goes on from MU215130.1 coordinate 308,783, forward strand.
CCAAACCTACATCCCACAAACCAACTTTATTCATTTTTGCACCTATCACTGGATTAAATTTTATAAACTCGGACCTCTTTAGCCTAGTTGCCTTACTGCACAATGTATGTTTAATTGATATGACTCTCCTTTGACCGTCGATAGTAGGATCATAAACATCATGATACTCATCAATGAAACCAGGGATTTCTACTAGTTTTCTATAGTCTATTAAATTTTTCCCATTTGCTTGCCCTTGGCCTTGAGTTTTCACTTTCCCCATTGTCCTTCAGAAGAATGAAAAAACACAGAATCACAGATATTTACTAACAAAATCACAGATAATAACTAACTGATTAATAAAACCCCACGTCCCCAATTTAAGAAAACCCTAACTATACATGCATTGTGCAAGAATTAAAATTTCAAAATCAAGTTAAACATAATTTTTGACATTACAAAATCAGGATGCATCAGGCTAGGTTTCTTACCCGAAATTATATTTTGAAATATGGATAGATAGAAGTTAGAATGGCTAAGGCTCTCACAAATTATAGTCTCAAAATATTCGGCAACGGTTTAAGAGTTATTTTTTGCTCTCCTGCTATGAGCCTACAAGTTGATAGGTTATTGAAAAGGAAATGGTAAAAACCTTTTGTTAAAACTTAAATGTAACAAATTAAATGAATATTACACATGTCACGTGTCACATTTTTTGAAATATTTTAATGATTATTACACATCTCACGTGTCATGTTTTCAGAAAGATTTTAATGAATATTACACGTCTCACGTCTCACATGTCACGTTCATCTCTCATAATCCAATTATTGTTACAATTTTAAAATATTAATAATTTAATACACAATAAGCCAAAAGAAGTCCCATAGATACATCAATAAAAATAGGGACAGTAAAAAACTCCAAAGCGACAGAAAAAAGGACAACTACATTTCGTGCACAAGTTCCTCCACTTCGATGATCATAATCTACATGTTCCTGATTGAACTCTGGAGCTCTGCAGTGTCTTTGTCCTCCTTAGGATTGTTCTTCTTAGTGCTAGCTCTGGTGTGTGATCCCAGGCTGATACCCTCTTTGATCTCTCTTCTCTCCTTCTCCTTGTTATCCCTGTCCATTTCATCCATCAAAATCTGCGCATGGCCATAGTAAGCTTTGAGACTAATTAAACATTGTTCCCTAATTTTTTTAACTATAGCCTCCAACCTCGCCATCTTAGTAGTCAGATTCATGATCTGCTCAAAATTATTGTCTTTCTTAGCCCTGTCTTGGATATCTTTGATTTTTCTCTCCATTATCCCCACTTTATTAATAAATTATGCCTGGGATTTAGAATTCCCTACCATTTCTTTCATTTCATTCAGACAAATAGCCACCGGTTTTTCCCCAATTCCCATACTATTAAGAATATTTATTTCGGCCTTTATAATATCAACTTGTTTTTTCAGATTAATCTGATCTTCAATCAAATTGCTTACCAAACCAGTGAAACCCACAATTCAATATTTTTTGTCAGCAGAAAATTGATGCTCCCCTGTGTCCACATTGTCATGGAAATCACAATCCTTTCACCCAGAATCTTCATCAGTTTTAGTATTCTTATCATCTTTCATATTTCCTTCTTCCTACTTATTTTCTTCAGTATTCTCCCTGAGACTGGTGTCTTTAATGACCTCATCTTTTCTCTCCTCCCTATTTTCCCCTTTTTCCTTATCCTCCTTGTTCTCCTCTATATTATCCTTTAAATCTTCCTCGTCTGAGGTAACATTAATTCTTCTCTTGCTGGAGTGGCTACTCTTACGGGTAATTTTAACTTTTTCCTTACCCTCCCCGCGTTTCCTTTTTTTATCCTCCTTTTTCACCTCCTCAATATCNATCTTTTCTCTCCTCCCTATTTTCCCCTTTTTCCTTATCCTCCTTGTTCTCCTCTATATTATCCTTTAAATCTTCCTCATCTGAGGTAACATTAATTCTTCTCTTGCTGGAGTGGCTACTCTTACGGGTAATTTTAACTTTTTCCTTACCCTCCCCGCGTTTCCTTTTTTTATCCTCCTTTTTCACCTCCTCAATATCAGTCTCTATTTTTGACTCCTCATTCTGAATTTCTTCTTAGTTATCATTTTACCCTTTTTCTTTCTGCTTCCCTCCCCAATCTCCTCATCACTATCGCTCTCTATTTCTGACCCTTCAGAGTAGGGTTTCTTCTGGTTTTTTGAAACACCCTTTCTGATAGGTTTAGGGGTTTTAAACCCTTTGGACTCCTCTTTGCTTTTTTTTTCTTCCCCATACATACTATTATCTTCATCCCCTTTGGTCTCTTCTTCCTCCTTCAAGATATTCTTCCCCAAAGGCCTTTCCACTTTCTTAGATTTCAGCACCTCATATATGAGAAGCATAAGCCCTTGGTGGGATGCATGATCCCCCTTTGGGTCTTTCTGTAAAGTAGAAATGGTAGCATCTAACAAACTGAGTAGATAGTAAGGTAAAATGACTTTAACCTTGTGCCTAAAATGGTTTAATAACATGAAATGGTGCCCATATGCCCTAGTAAACCTACCATCAAGAGTGACATAGATGATGATCACATATAGGACATACCTCCAAGGTCTGGAAATGCGCTTCGAATTATGGTAGGAAGCATCAATCTTGACCAGTCTATTCTTTTCCTTCTCATCTTTTGGGAAAGTCTCCCAAGCTTTATCCAAGATCAATCTATCTCTATAAATCTTAATTGCATCCATACCCATTCCTATATCTTCGGCAATGATCTCCTCCATTACCTCCATATACTAGTCGCCAACCAAGATCTTGCCCTCTTTCCATGATTTTTTAAATATCCTAGTGATAGAAGTATTCCTTCCATGGAGCTATTCCAGAAAAATAGCCAGGCCACCCTCTTTCACGATATTCCAAACTCTATGATTTTTCTTCCAGTTGTTGCAGTTAACAGGGTCAACCCTTTTCTTATTTCTGCCCATTTTCTTACTCTAGTTGTAGAAAATATTTCTGTTATGGCTATTGATAATGCCAAAATGAATATTACACAAAGCCAAAAAGACCCAGAAAGTGTGCCAAATCCATCTCGTAATCATGATAGAGTACTTACACCTTTGAAGGCAATAATGACACATCACCTCCATATTAATGATTTTAAAAAAACTTACCATTTATAATAATTTTTGACACCTCCTCAATCGATCAATCTCAAGCAATAATTTCACTTGAATTGGTGTGTCATTTCCATCATTCCACTGTGCCACCTCATCACTCTTACAAGCAGTATTCACCACCCAGTCAGCAACGCCATTTGCCTCATGATAATTATGTGTAATAATACATTTTTTGAAAGAGTGCATAATATCTTTGGCTTTCTGAATAATATTATAAATAGTCCATGAAGTGGGAGTATCATTATTTAAACATTTGACTATGTTGAGAGAATCCCCTTCTAACCAAACTTTAGTGCTACCTTTTTTTTAGCTAAAATAAGACCCTAAAGATGATTCGTTTGATTACCAATGGGGATAGCACAGGCTTCTGCAAGATGATTCATTTGATTACCAATGGGGATAGCTTTTATACCTGTACAAACACCATTTTCATCTCTGATGACAATGCTACATCCTGCCACCCCTAGATTGCCCTTAGAGGCACCATGAAAATTGATTTTCTTTCATCCCTTCGGTGGACAATCCCATCTAGCGTCCTCTCTTTTTTCTTTGTTATCCTTTATTTTGGAATCACCATTGATTTTCTGATTTTTGAACAGGGTAATATCATTCTCCTATAGAGGTTCCAACACTTTATCCTGTAACATAATATTCTCTTTTATGGCTCTCTTAATCTTAAAGAAAACCTCCTTCTCACTATTCATCTTATCTCTGAACACTCTATCATTTCTTTCTCTCCAGACCCCCCAGCAAACATGGGGGAGGACAAAATTCCAAATCTTAACAACAGTGTCATGCTTTGTTGGATAGATCCAAGATTTAAAAAGACTCCAAACTATCAGGAAAAACCCACTCAATATTAAGGATCTGGAAAAAGAGATCCTAGATCTTTTTGACAAAGGTGCAGTGAATGAAGATATGTCCCGCACTTTCCTCTTGCTTACAAAGGTAGCACCTGTTAGCAATAGTCATACCTCTTTTTCTAAGATTGTCAGTAGTCAGAATTTTATTTTGCATCATCATCCAGAAAAAAAAAACATTAATTTTAGGAATGATGTTTTTATCCCAGACTTCGCCCAAAAAGGCTCAATAAGGTCTTCAAACTCCAAATGGTATAGAGAAGAGACAGTTAAGTTACCATTAGTACTATGTTTCCAAACAATCCTATCCTCTTCCTCAATCAGATTGATTGAGTTGAGAATTTTGTTAAGATGTCTCAGTCTTATATCAATGATAGATAAATCTTTCCAGTGATCCCTTTCCTAATAGTCTTCAACTTTCCTTCCAAAAAAATTTTTACACTGATTCTCAGAGATACTCCATTTAGGGCATTCCTTGAGGGGGGAGTGAAGAAGCCACTCATCTTCCCAAAAAAGAACCTTCCCTCCATTACCCACTTTCAACTTAATTCCTTTTTTTATTCTGGATTTATTTTTCATAACATTTTTCCATATGAAGGATCCAACCCTCTCCCTGTCCTCATTCATAAAGGTATCAAGATTAGGCCTATCCTTATTATACTTGTTATCCCATATATGAGTCCATTCTCCTTTTGAGTTATAATATCTCCATATTAATTTAGTAAGGAAATTCTCATTCAAGTTCTTAATTCTTCTTAGCCCTAAGCCACCTTTCTTGATCAGACAACAAACTTTGTCCCAGGCTATAAGCGCTATCCTTTTTTTTTCCATCCCTGTCCACAGAAATAGTTTTTGAATTTTTTCAATAGCTTCACCAAACTTTTTTGGGATTTTAAAAATGCTCAAAGCATAAAGACGGAGACCTTGGAGGGTAGCTCTAAGAATCTAGATTTTACCCGCTTGACTTAGCAGCATCCCTTTTCATCCTACAAGTTTGCTGTGAAATTTGTCCACTAAGGAGCTCTAAAAATTATTAGGAGGGTCCAAACAGAGAGGGAGACCAAGATAAGTATCAGGCATACTCCCCAGATCACATTCTAATATCCTTATGATTCTCGTCTTTCTTCTGTCAAGGACATTGAAGAGATACACAAAACTCTTTCCCCAATTTATAATATGGCCAGAAGCTTTCCCATAAATAGTCAAAGATTTATTAATATTGCTAGCATTTTTAACTGAGGCTTCTCCCATAATTACTGAATCATCAACAAACTAGTGATGAGAGAAAACTTGGTTCTCTAAAGATGGGTATAACCCTTTAATGTCTTTTCCTCACCTGATTCTCCATATACCTTCCCAGACATTCAGCCATGAGGATGAAAAGAACAGGGGATAGGGGATCCCCCTGTCTTAATCCCCTTGAAGATTTAAAGAACGAGGTAGGAGACCCATTAACCAAAACTGAAAAAGTAGCTGAAGAAATAAGATGGAAGATGAGATCAGTACATTTTTTATTAAATCCAAAATCCTTCAGGACTTGCACCAGAAACTCCCAGTCCACTCTGTCATAAGCTTTAGACATATCCAGTTTTAGAAGAAGGCCCTCCTTCCTAGACATCACAAGAGAATGAACATTTTCATGGATAGTAATGATAGAGTCCATGATTTGTCTCCCAAGCACAAAACCATTTTGTTTCCAAGAAATCAAAGAAGGGATAATCGCCAAAATCCTAGTAGTAAGAACCTTAGAAATAATTTTATAAAAAGAGTTGCACAAACTAATAGGTCTAAAATGATCCATCTTATCGGCTCCCTATTTCTTAGGGATAAGGGCTGTAAAGGTTCCATTCAACTCCTTCATAATTTTTCTAGTTCCAAAACTCTCTTTAACCACATTGGTCACCTCCTTTTCCATCTGGCCTAGGGTATTTTTCTCCCTCAAAAGAAAAGACAACCTTTTTAATCTCAGAGTTAGAAGGGATAACATTGAGCCTAGCATTCTGATATTCATTAAGAATATTTGGAATTCACTTTAGAAATTCCCTTTGTTCATCATTGTCGAGCTCACTATCCTTTTGCAACAAATTTTAAAAGAATTTTTTTGCCTCCATTCTGATTGCCTCCTCATTATTACAAATAGTTCCACTAATGTTGAGCTTAGAAATCCTATTAGCCATTCTGTATTTTAGTGTAGTAATAAAGAAATACAGTATTTCTATCTCCCTCCTTCAAGAAAATCTTTCTCGATCTCTATCTCCAAAAAAGTTTCTTCTTTTGCAATAATGTCATGCATCTCGACCAACTTCCCATTCTCTTGATCTCATGAAATATAAGCATAATCGTCCTTTTGGATGCTGTCCTGGATTTCTTTAATCTCTAAATTGAAACTAGCCTTAGTAGTAAATATATTGCCAAAAGTCTCTTTGTTCCAAGCTTTGATATTATCCTTGACATTTTTAAGTTTTTTAGCTAGGATGAACATGGAAGTCCCCTTAATATTTATTTTCCACCATTCCTCTATCCTTTGTTCAAGTTGTGGGTGCAAAGTCCACATTTTCTCAAATATGAATGGAAAGTTTCTTTTCTTATCAATTGGGTCTGCCAGAAAGGTTATGGGATTATGATCTGATCCCACCCTTATATGAGCCGATAAAGAGTAGTAATAATTAGTGAACCAATCATTAGTAATGAGAGCCCTATCCAGCCTAACTTGAATGAGGTCCTTACCATTTCTTCTATTAGTCCAGGTATATTCAGTTCCCTGTAACTTAATATCATGGATAAAATGATAGTCAACAAAATTCATGAGGTCCATCCTGCTGTCCAGATTAGATTGGCTTCCTCCAGTTTTTTCCTTCTCTCTTAAGGGGGTATTGAAGTCTCCCATAACAATCCATTCTTCATCATTAAAGGAATTTCTCAAATAAGACAACTGGTGCCAAAAGACTTCTCTACCTTTTTTAGTATTGGGGGCATAAATATTAGTCAAAACCTAGGAGGTATTATCCTCCAGATACCTAAAGCTGATACAAGCCATATTATCACCTTGATATATAATATCCCCTTTTATAATGTCTTCATTCCATATAGTGGCAATGCCCCCAGAAGCACCATTAGATTCACCCCCACAAGTTATCCCATCCTTAAAAAATCTAAGCTTTTCAAATTTATCCTTGAGCATTTTTATTTCTTGAATCAAAAAATATTTGGCCTATTATCCCTAATCATATTCCTAACAATGTCCTGCTTATGGGGATTATTCATCCCCCTAATATTCCATGATATATTCTTCATGATTTAACAAAGGATCCTACCTCTAGAATCCACTGGCTTCCATCCCCAATATTCTTTTTGGCCTCCTTATTTTTTGCCTTATGGTTTGACGGCCTCCCTGGAGAAGATATAATAGCTCCCACATCTCCATTCCTGCTACTTCTTGTTTCTACCTTTCTGCTTGGTAGCTCTTTGTCCTTCTTTCCTTTTTTTTTTGTTTTTTCTTTCCTTGAGTTTCTTTCTCATCTTCCATTTCAGTTTGTTCCCCTACAAGGATTTGGCTTATCTCAATAGGGTCCCCCCAGATAGGTATTTCAGTTTCATGATTTCTTCCCCCCTTAGGAGTCATTTTTGATTGATTAAGGATTTCTTGACTCACCACCATATCCTGTTATTTTTGTTGCTCTTTAGAATTTTCAATCACTTCTTGAGTGTCAGACTCTGGGCTTCCTTCCTGTTGTTTATCCATTTTCTTCCCATTATGATCTTCCATTTCTTCAACTTCTATATCCACTGTTACTGGTTCTGTAATCTCCCCTTCTTCCACTTGGGCTTCTTCTGTATCCTGATTTTGTACCTCATTTTCATCTTTCTCAGGATCCTCATTATTTGTAAGAATTACTGCAATAGGTTTGGATATCATAGTATTTCCCATTAGAGCACTATTAATAGTGTTAGATTTACTATATTGTCCCTTTTTCTCTTTTTGTTGGCCTTCCCTTGCTATCTCTCTTCCAGCTTTGATAGTCCTCCCTACAGGAACCCATTTCTTATTATTTTTCTAGATGACTTTTGTCGGGCACTTCTTTGCCCAATGTCCAACTTTCTTGAAAAGAAAACACGCAAAAGGGATTATTTCATATTCAATAGCTTTCTCCCATGATCCCAATTTAGATTTTAGATTTATTTTCTCTGGCATACCAGTATCTTGCGTAATGCCGACACATATCCTTGCGTAGGTGAGTCTTCTCCTGGAAGCAGTAACATTATCTATAGAGAGAAGTTCTCTAAATGAGTTAGCTATCCCTGCAAATATATCCTTAAACCAGTATTCAAGCGGAAAACCATGGAGCTTGATCCATATAGGAACCTGATAGACATCTTCCTCCTCGAAGACTAAATTGTGGTACCATCTCTAGAGATAAGAGTGTTTTTCCCAATCATCTAGGGCCCATTGCATAGGACATTCATTCTTTCTTCCTCACAAGAGAAAAAAAAAAGACATACATCCCTTTGCCATGGCTACCACATCAACTTGCCCTTTCATACCCCATCTTCGAGATACAAAGGCCCTTACCACTTCAATATTTGGTCTGACCCCTAAAAATCTTCCAACCAAGGAGTTATTCATTCTAGCTATAGAATGATCAATAATCTGGTCTAGGATGTCTATTGCAAAGCTACCTTGATAAGTTCTTGAAGTGTTCTTAACTGGTGGTAAACAAGATTTACCTGAAGGTTTGACTCCAAAAAGGGACGCCCATTTTTTGGAAGACTTCTGTGTTTCATCAGTCTTGTGTCCCCACCCATGTTCCAAGCTCCTGTGTTCCACTCCCGCTCACCATAGTTAGCTACACTAGTTACCTAATATTACGAGTCATAATTTATATTAGATTCATGTTGAAAGAAAATTAAATTTTGATATTTATGAATGTATGACATCTTATATCTATTTTTTTTGTGAATATGTATGGTTATGTAAGTAGACTATAGGCTTTATTGAGTTATAGAATCATCTACATAGAATGGAAATGGTCACTTTATTGTCCTTGAAAGAGAAATGATTATCTTTTACTGTTTAGTAGTTGATTTACTTAAATTGATTATGGTCACTTTGTTGCACGTAGTATGTTGTTTTCAGATAAAAGGGAGACACTCACTAAGTAACGTTACACTAACAATAGTGATGAGACCTCTATCTAAGTGGATATTGAATTTTAGATTCTTGTCAAATTGAAGAAGTGAAAATGAAAAGTATATTAGATAAATCAATTAATAATGAATAAACTAATAGTTTTTGAGTTGATCATGGTATTTATGTTGTGATCTCTTGAGTAATTTCACTAAAATTACCTCTTTATCTTCTCTACCATAATTAGTGTTTATGAAATAACTAATTTTAATAGAATCTGGAATAAATTTATGACATTGGAAATTGTTACCCTTATTTTTTTTAGCAATTAAGCTTGGCTAGATTCTACTTCAGAAAATCTAAGGAGTGATTCAAATTACTATGGGTAAGATCATTTATGGTGTAATTTTGATATTGACTAATATTATAAGGCAGTGATTCGTCTCTTATGGTATAAAATCTTGTTAATAAATGGTGAATAAACTTTAACATCTTAATCTAATAGCTCTGTCTAATAGTTTAATATAATGGACAAATTGGGATATATAGTGCCTGGGCTTTGATGCTCATTAATGGTTACGAATATAGAGTGAATGAATGAAGCCACATGGCCTCACTTCACTAATTCTGTAGTGTTTAAATTGGTGCTTGCACTAACTATGGTGTATAAGTGATATTGAGAAAAATAGTACTCGAGATCTTATTCGAAACTCATTTTGCAAGATGCAACTTAATAGACATTAAACTGAAATTCACATTATATATTTTAATAATGGGGCATATAGTGATCTGTTGAATGCTTATTAGCAAAGTACAGAATGCATAAGTTAATAATAAAATGTTTGGTTTAAATCTTGATGTGTATGCATCGGTAGACTTACATAGTAGGAATAATAAATGTGGGGAATTACCTTGTCTTATGGGTTTCTTGATTTTTCTCTCTGTCTTAGCATCCTTTGTTTGATTTAGGTTCCATGAATTGACATGACCCACTTGTTTTAACATGCATAGATTTGTTTTAAATTCATTAATTAGTAAATTAACTGGGCTATTTGTTCATTCATATCTTTATTGATATTCCTATCCTTAAATTGCTCAAATATTGGGTCAGGTATGGCACTGGAGAATTATTGGTATTCTGGATACATAAGTATGTACTTTCCTTAGCAGTTTTCATACTAATATGATGTTCTAACAAGGTAGAAAGTTTTTTGGAAGGTGTTCCTTATGTCTCATGTAGACAGTGTCACGACATATAAGATAATTAATGAAGGAATTGGATATTAATGAAAGTACATGTTCTATATGAATAAGGAGAACACTTAGAAGACTATGGAAGGACTAACGAGTTAATCATATGTAAAATATTGTGTCAAATATAATCAAATAAGGGGAAAAAATCTACCCCTCATGTATGCAAGGGAATCATTGTAATGTAATTACACTGACATTTGAATGTATATGAGGATACAAAATTGTTCTTGTCCTTAATAGGTTTAAGATTCGACATTGAAAGATCTATGATTCCCTTGTACCTTTTCAAAAATGCATTGCATACTTTATATGCTTCAACATTTTGTATTCATCTTTGCATAGACACACAACAAAGATGAGGATGAAATCTTTAAGACATTTCTTTTCTTTCTAATGTTTATGACTATATATCAATATTGATTAGAATAGGTATGTATATTTATATCACAGACTTATATAGTGCACACATTTATATACATGTAGTTACTTTTAAATATGTTGATCAAGTGTAACTTTGAAGGTATTTATTATATATCTAAGATGGAAGTGGTTCTAATTTCTTCCTTAAATTTTCTATGTAAGTTTGTCCTAGGGGATATTTTATAGTCATAGTAGAAGATGAAAACATAGAAGCTTTTATTCATTATTTATTGTGTTGCACATAAGAGACATTGACGTTACAAAAAGTAGAAACAAGTGATGAAATATTGTTTCTCTAAGGTTCAATGATATATTGATGATCTATCATGTTAGTTTATCAATCACTCCCAGCTTAGAAATTTCCAAGTTATGGGAGTGGGAATATGCTTCAATACTCTTTTCATTTAATTGGCACACAAAAAGGGACATGGAGCATGTTTTTCTTGTCAGATGTGAATAATTTCAATATTTGTATTTGGTCTTTATTTGGGATATGAAATATTTTATGGATTCTATATTGAAAGATTTATCATTCCCTTGTAACATTTGACAAATGCAATGTGTTGATCATCTTGTTATCCTAATTTTGTCAATGCAGGTTAATAACCAAAAAACAACAAAATATTGCATAAAAGTACACCTCTTAAATACTAGTATTCAGCTAATATAGATAAGATACATTGATATAGTATTCATATAATCAGTTACACTGTACTCTAAGTATTGATCATTTTCAATTTTTCAAATTCATACTTGATCATTACGTTGTGTATTCAAACCGAATGTGATAAATCGTGTTCTTTTCATTTTACATTTTTCACATTGGAACTTAAGGGAACATATGCAAAAAAGAGAGCATGATAGAAGTATGAGTTATAGTGGTCCATGCATTGCCTTGAAGTCTCTTCTTCATTCTGGAGTTGGTTGTCTGCATTGTCTGAGTCTTCATGTCCTTTTTATTGTCTCAATATGTCCTGCATCTTAGGTCTTCTTTTGGTCCTATGTCCCGCATCATTGAAAAGAAAAAAGGGTTAGATCCAATTTGGATCGAAGCAATGCATGAAAACCTAAAGAAATCATACAAAAATCATACTTTCAAAATTGCACATTTTCCAACAACATGAATGCAAGGAAAAGGTATGCATCTACACTAATAGAATAGTAGTATCAATGGGACATATATCTTTTTGAAGCCCTTTACCATATTTAAGAGATGCAATGAAGAAGAGAATCATAATTAGTTATATTATCTTGAATTTTTATAAGGTGTTGATGATCATCATTGTTTATCAAGACACTATAGGAATCCATAACAATCTATCTATCTACTATCCCCTTTCCCATCACAAGTTTCAAGAAAGCAGTGCTATCTTGCAAGAGTGGCATAGCTATGAATATGTGATGTTTAAACTTGTTGAAAACAAATAATAGATGTAATAATGTTTGTGGGTGTCAAGAGATCATGCTCAAACCTCATGAACATGTGAAAGTGTTCAACATGTGAAAGCAATAAGAACAAATTAAGGCTAGAGAGTATGACAACATTTGTGCATAAATATGACAATTTTTTCAAAAGTATGTAGATGTACATAAGCATTAAGTCATGTATGTAGATGCATGGTGGTGTTGATACAATTAAATACTGTATGTCATTAAAAGATATTGTGGATTCATAAAAGGAGAGCAAGTAATGCAAGTGCAGAGGAGAGAGAGTTTAATACTAATATGCACATAACAAAGAAAATATGGATATTTATGCTTTCCTAAAAGAAAAAAATCAGTAATGCATATACAAAATAGTGATAGATAGAAGTTCTATCAAATGTAAATGATAAAATGCATATACAGAATAAACCAAATAACAATGTTGTTCAAGATAATAAAGAGAAACATTGTAGTGTCGAAAAACTATGCACAACAATGTTCATGGGTGTCATGAGCCCGTGCTTGAACCCCATGAACAACAATTCTTACTAGAGTCAAAGCGACCCTTCATAAACAGCGATACATATTTTCCACTATCGAGCATACCAGAAAGTTAATAATTTTTTCAGACATGTTTCACTAAATGCTAAGACGCGGTCCCAACAACGAAAGAATGAAAGCATGTACACAGTATAAAATATTGTGTCAAATATAATCAAATAAGGGGAAAAATCTACCCCTCATGTATGCAAGGGGAATCATTGTAATGTAATTCCACCGACATCTGAATGTATATGAGGATACAAAATTGTTTGTTTCCTTAATAGGTTTAACATTCGACATTGAAATATCTGTTATTCCCTTGTAGCTTTTAACAAATGCATTTCATACTTGATATGCCTCAATATTTAGCATTCATCTGTACATAGACACACAACAAAGATGAGGATGAAATCTTTAAGACATTTCTTTTTTTTTCTAATGATTATGACTATATATCAACATTGATTAGACTAGGTATGTATATTTATATCATAGACTTATATAGTGTACACATTTACATACATGTAGTTACTTTTAAACATGTTGATCAAGTGTAACTTCATGGGTATTTATTATATATCTAATATGGAATTGGTTCTAGTTGTTTTCTTAAATTTTCTATGTAAGTTTGTTCTAGGGGATATTATATAGTCATAGTAGAAGATGCAAACATAGAAAGTGTTAGTCATTATTTATTGTGTTGCACATTAAAGACATTGAAGTCAAAAAAAATAGAAACAAGTGATGAAATATTTTTTCTTGTAGGTTCAATGATATATTGATAATCTATTATGTTAATTTATCTAATTTATCAATTACTCACAGCTTAGAAATTTCCAAGTTATTGGAGTGGGAATATGCTTCAAACCTCTTTTCATTTAATCAGCACACAAAAAGGGACATGGAGCATGTTTTTCTTTTCATATGTGAATAATTTCAATATTTTTATTTGGTTTTTATTTGGGATATGAAATATTTTATGGATTCTATAGTGAAAGATTTATCATTCCCTTGTAACATTTGACAAATAGATTGCATACTTGATATGCTTTAATAGTTTGTATGCATCATTTTATAGATGTATAGAATATGTGAGAAGGAAATCCTTGAAGATATTTTTTTTCTTTCTAATGATAATTACCATATGTAAATATTGATTAAAATAGGTATTTATAATTAGTTCACATACTTATATTGTGCAAAATTTTATATCTGTGTAGTTACTTTTAAAATTTTTTATCTAATGTAACTTGAAAAGTATTTGATATATATCTAGGTTGAATGTTGTTCTAACTTTTTTACTTGAATTTTCCATGTAAATTTGTCATAGGAAATATTTTGCAGACATAGTGGAAGATATTGTATTGCACATCAGAGTTGATGAAGTTAAGAAAAGAAGAAACAAGTGATGGAATGTTTTTTCCTTGTACTTCCACTAATATATATATCATCTATCATGTTGATTTATTTAAATTTTAACATATATTTTTAATTTGTTTAACATACATATTTGGTTCAAATTGATTCATTGTTCAATATTTTTTCCAATTTTCTTTTTATGTAGCTTACCTCAAGAAAATGTGTTACTTATGAATTAGACATTCTACATGATCCTTTAAAATGTTAAATCTTGTACCCTAAAAATGCTGTGTATGTATGTCTTACTTTGGAATTTTGTTCCCCGAAATGGTTCAATTATAGTGCAAGGGACATAATTGAAACAATTTAAATTCTTCAAAATAGGATTCATTTGGTGGATTATGAAATTGAGAACAAGATATATCAGTATAGCCACCTACTAATTACTATCGCGCTATCTCTTCACCACATATTATTGGAGAGAAGGATGAACTACTTGATGTGGTATGGATAACATTTTGTGTGTATGTATATGTATAAGTACACACACACACATATATATATATACATTTTAACTTGATCATGGTATTTATGTTGTGAGGTCTTGAGTAGTTTCACTCACATGGTCTTTATCTTCTCTACCATAATTAGTGTTTATTAAATAGCTTATTTTAATCACCCTGATAGGTTGTCTCGTATTGTTTGTGATTATGGATTCTGATGGATTATTTATTCTTTAAATGTCATATCTAGATCTTGGTTTATTGAGTAATTTTACCTAGTAAATAGAATCTGAAATAACTTTATGAAATTAGAGATTGTTACCCTTATTTTTTTTTAGCAATTAAGCTTCCCTAGATTCTACTTCAGAAAATCTACAGAGTGATTCAATACAATGGATAAGATCGTTTACAATTTGATTTTGATATTAATTAATATTATAAGGCAGTGATAGGTCTCTTATGGTATAAAATCCTTGTAATAAATGGTGGATAAACTTTAACATCTTAATCTAATGGCTCTGTCTAATAGCTCAATATAATGGACCAATTGGGAAATCATATTTCTTGGTGCGGTGGAAATTACAAGTATGAGATAAAAAGATTACCTATAAGCCTAAAATATCTGGACTTATCCATCTGTCAATTGAAGGGCTACAATTCCCAGGTAAGAACTCAGATTTTAGTTAAAAAGACCCACAAAAATAGTATGCAATTCATTATTTTCTTCACCGGGATAATATTTTTAAACCTGATCTCACAACACTTTTTATTCCAGTAGATTGCTAGAGTAGAGAGTAGTAGAGAATCGTTTGTTCTATGTTATTTTTTGCCTAAATCCATAGGTCAACTCCAATATCTGCGATACCTTGACATGAGGAGTACAAAATACAGCTGTTTCCCAATAAAAGTTTGTGATCTTCACTGCTTGGAAGAGTTATATTTTACTAGATATGATTTAAAGCCTTGCCTAAATATTTTGGAAATCTTATCAAGCTAAAGAGGCTTGGCGTTAGCGATAATTTCTTGTCAAAATTCCCACAATGGTTTCAAAATCTTGAATCTTTACAAAATATTAAAATTTATTGGAATTAAAAAGTTGTAAAATTCCCTACTCTTCCTAAAATCCTTATTATACTCAATGTCAGAAGATGCTCAAAAGTGTGAGTAATATTTCTCATGTATGATATGGTATCTTTGAAGACTATGAATCTATTTCTTTGCAAAAAGCTTACTCAACTTCCACCATTGGTTCAGTGACATATCTCTTAGATATCTTAATCTAGATGGATGTAAGAAACTTTTTAAATTGGATTGTCTTCCAAAATAGGTTACTTCTTTATGTATTTCAGGCTGCTCACAATTGTAGAAATTATCCTTCAGAGAAGAAGTCAGCGGAACAGGTGTGTATTGTACTGGTTCTTCTCTTATGCATAGTTATGATCAGACACAAAGACCATGCATGATAGGAAGTACTAAAATTCAATTAATTATTTACTGTTTATTGAAGGTTTGTTTCCTACAGTTGTCTTCTTATCTGTATTTTAGCGTTGGTGGCTTTAAATTTTCTTTATTCTATTTCACATTTGAACACAGATTGTACATATATCCTTGCAAGTGTTTTAATTTATTTTTTTGTAAGAGACATACCCATTTGAAGATGGAAGATTTTTAGGGAAATTAATGCTATAACATAGCCTAATTTTTTTCTTTGCATAAACTTTTCTATTTTTCTCAATATTTTGTCACATTGTTCGCGGATATGATTGTGCTACAGGGAGATCAAGGTCTCTTCACCAATATCCAACCCAAGGATAATCTTATTAAAAAAAATTTAAAGTAAAAACTTTAGAGAAAAACTAGGATCATCCCTAAAATGTCTTTTATTTTGGTGGGTGAGGAAAGAGAAGTTAGGTCTACAATAACTAGTTTCTCCCATTAAAAATGGTAATTTTCTCTTGAAACCCTTGCAAAATTAAATTTTAAACAAGGTTTTTGAGAAACCTTCTAAAATGTAAAACATATTCTATGTAGTGTAGGCGGATAGAAGGAAAGAATCTCAAGACTACTTTAAATATGCTTTCAAACTATAAAAATTCTAATTAATATGCTTTCAAACTTAGGCATCTCATTATTCTTTAGGGTTTTCACCTTTAGGGTTTCAGTATCCTTTTATAAGGATTCACCTCTTTGCATTTCATACTGAGTTTTTTCTCATCACATTGTAACACTTTGAAACATATTGTTAATATATGGTTTTCTTGTGAATATGATGGCTCTAGCCTTTTGGCCTCCATAGATTCGTCATGTCTTCTGTTCTTTACTTCTTCCATTTAACAGGTTATGCATGCAGGTGTTCTTAGGAGAATATGGTTTTTCCTATTCTAACAAATAAAATAATTGAAGAATTTAATTTTTTAGGATCTACCACAATAGAAAGAAAAGTAATTGCAGTGGAATAATTATAGACTGGTTACCCTAATTGTCTTATTGTTATTAAATGAACTAATTAAAGGATTTATTTTTCTAGGATCTACCACGATAGAAAGAAAAGTAAAGGCAAGCATTGTCAGTAAAATTTATTTTTCAAGAATTTTTGTTGTAGATCGACTTCTTGAAATGATTTAAAATTATAATATTGAATCTAAAACAATAGCTATTGAAGCAATCTAATGAGCTAGTCAAATTTTTTGACTTTGGTGTTGCCAAAAGCCCCACAATATTTGAGGCAAATATTTTTAGACAAATATTGCTTCATATTTTATTTTCTTATGTTGCTTAATATGAATATTCAATGGGTGGGGCCATTTGATTTCCACGTTCCACAAAATACACAGTAATACAAAATACATAGTAACAAATAATAGGTATTGTGTTTATTTTTAACAAGATTATAAACATCTTCTACCTGAAAATATTGATTGACACAAAGCCAATATATGTTGCATTTGAATATATGTTGCATTTGAGGTGTTGATTGACGAAAAAGTTGGCATATCAGTTAGAAAAATTGAAAGTTGTAGTTGACATTTTTAAAAATTTTAAATGAGAAAGAGAATAGTAAGATGGTTCATATGAAAATAATTTTTATGTACAAATGATATAAAATCAATGATTTTCTATCGATACTTTTTGTAGTCAGAAATATACTCATGTTGAATATGAAGGGCGCTATTTCTGAGGTACTTCAAACCAGGTCACACATTTTACACAAAATTCTTTATTTTGAGGGATGTGTACTATTTAATCCATGTTTAACTACTTAACTACTGTATGATGTTGTGCATATTTTTACTTTGTGGTTTAGCATTCTTAACTTGTTCATGTGCCTTATTGAATAAGAGTGTACATCCTAGCCTTTTGGTTAGTTATTATGAAGATAATGAATTGAAGTTGGGGTTATACATGATCACCAATACTATGAGTTTGAAGCCACTCATGGAATATTTTATTTGTTTTCCATCTCTACTAAATATGTCATAGAGTTTTTCTTTTCAGGCATTCAACTAGTAGCTAAGATATCTAAAGTTGCTCCCACATCTTATTGGTGTTTTGAATAGGCCATTGAGTTTTTCCATTGAGTTTTTCTTTTTCAGGCATTCAACTAGTACTTAAGATATCTAAAGTTTCTCCCATATTTTATTGGTGTTTTGAATATGCTATTGGTTTAAGAAAGGTGCATGTTGATGTAAATTACTTAGTTTAAATGATGACTCATTTTAAATATCAACTAGCATATTATGTCTTCTGTCTAACAGAACCATTTTTAGGCCTATCTTCCAAAACTACCCTGCCATTACTTGGCATGAACTATGTTGCACTATAACCCTTCTTTTTTGCACTTTCAATGGCTTATAATAAATTTGGAGTAATATTGTTTCATATTGTCTCAAATGAGTTGTTTTTATCTTTTGGAGTAATATTTATCTATATTGTCTCAAATGATTTATTTGATATTTTGAAAATCTTGATGGTATAGAACATGTTTATTGCAATGACTTATAATCAATTTGGAGTAATATTTGTCCACAATGTTTTTTATGAGTCATTTTATCTATTAAAAATCTGTCTAGAATTATGTTGGAGATTTTTACACATTTTTTCATAAGATATTTCAATATAGATTTAAAATTATAATTTTAACAAATATTAACACATATTATCAGCATTTTAAACTACAAAACAAAATAAAACCAAAAATTTAGACCTTGCCAAATTGATCATAAAATGTTTTGTTAAAAAATATTAAATAGTTTAAATTTTTGCAAAATAATAATAAAATCTTTTTCACTAGATAGTTGAAGAGTCATGTAATGTGATTACTACATTCTCTATTTAAGCGTTGCAATCATTAAACGCAATAAATTATTCTAGTAGCACATATGTTTTGCTGCATTGTTTATTGCAATAGCAATATAGATCTTTCAATTCTATCAGTCTTTCATCCATTAATCCCTTTTTCCAAGGTAAATATATTTAAAATAATTTAAACAAACAAAAATTATTTAATTTTGAATCCCTTATACTAACTATAATTTAGAAGCTCAACATCATGTAATGAATTAATTTTTAAACCCTTATATATCTATGAAAGTGTGCACATTCATCTATTTATCCCAGGCGGTATTGAAGAAACACAAGAAAGAGATTCAAATTTTAATTCATATATAGTTGTTCTTGATTAACTTTTATGGTTTTAATGTGACTATGCTTACATGGTAGAGGGATTGGATGGAGAGTAGGGTTATGGGAATAATGAGAATATATCAACTTCTTATATAATTTTCTTGATTGATTCTATTTAATTTCATTAATTAATTTATTTTTAAAATAGAATTGAAGTACTATTTTTTAAATATATAAATAATAATAAAAATACCAAATATATAAATTAAGATAATAATATTTAATATATAATTAAGTATATCTTATTTTATTTTATATATATTTAGAATAGTAATAATGCACATAAGATATTTGATTTTATTTAGAACAAGTTTTAAATAAATTTTAGTGTTATTAGAATAATTAGTTTGATATTGATATAAATATAATTATATTATAATAAATATAATTTAATATAAATATAATATTTAATTTAAAATAATATAATAATATATAAAAAAATAGCATAAAATAATATAAATATAAATATTTTTACATAGTATTTAATATTACGTATATAGAGCATTGCATAATACAGATGGCGAGCGGAACAAGAGCGGATGGAGCGGGAGGAATTCCAAATTTGAATGTAGGGAGGAAACAGTCCTCGTAGGCATCAAGAGCTGTAGTGGAAGGAGATGATGATGGAACCATGACACACTAGGATAAGGAAGACACTGCAAACAAGGACATGGTCCCATGTAAAAGACAGAGGGATCCAGGAAAAGAGGAGGTGGGGCCTAAAAGATGCAGCTCTAAATAGTTAGAGGCCCTACAAGGTGACAAGGAGGATTTAGGCTGGCATTGACGTTGGTCAACTCTATTCGGGATCAAACCCTCAGGCAAGTCCCTTTTTCTCGAGATAAAAGACCTATCTAATAAGGAAAAAGGAAAATATGCTATTTCATTACCGGACGAACTCATTGACCACAATATTGCCTCAATGTCTCTCACCTTGGTGGGAAAATTTGTTGTTCCCAGACTAAATATTGATATTGTTAGATCCTTTTCCAAATGGAAATGGAATCTAAAAGGTCAGGTTGAAATTAAAGCTATGGCTAGAGGTTTCTTTTCCTTAGAGTTCTCTTGCCCAGAAGACTATGCTAAGATCCTTTGTGCGGGGGCATGGGCTATTTTCAAATCCACTCTTGCCCTACAAAAGTGGACTCCTAACCTGGACCTAAATGACTCTTTTTATGTTCAAGCTCTGGTTTGGGTTAGGCTATCAGAGGTCCCTCTGGAGGTCTAGTTTGAAGACCTCTTTGCTGGATTCACAAAATCCTTTTGGGAGCTTCTCTCAATTGACTCAATGACTGAGGATAGGTGACACCTTACCTATGCAATAATTTGTATAGGGTTGGAACAAGGGAAAGATATGCCAGAGGTTATTGAAATCCAACCTAAGCTTGGAAAAAGGCTACATAAATAGGAATATGAAAGTGTGCATTTTTCTTGCTTCCACTACAAGAAGGAAAGACACATGGCCAGGAAATGTCATGCTCTGGCCAAGGAAAAAGAAAAGAAATCCCAAAAGAATTGGGGGGAACTCAAAGATCAACTCCCTAAAGCTGCTATCTCAGGGAACCCCCAGGTTGTGGCTCAGGTTTGGTGAAAGAAGGACTCCTCCTCGGACCTCTCTAGTAAGATTGGGTGAGCTACTGAGTCACCTTCTATTTTCAAAGAGGATCCTAATCAAATTTATCCCACAGAGGTTAAATGTCTAGACCTGCAACATTTTGCGGTGGCAGAACCAGTTTCAGAAGGGAGTACTCTTAAATCCTTTGAGGATCAGCGGTGTGATAACAAACTTCCCTCCCCTTCAATGGTGGTTCCACAATCCCTTGAACCTTCCTGGGAGATTGGGGTTTTCTTTCCAGCATAGAACTCTCTGAAGGGTGCGACTTCACCGGCTCACAGCAATGCTGAGAACCAGGACAAGGAACTGGAAGCTCTTCTTAACTTGATCACTCTGGTAAGCTTCACCATAATGGAAGGAATATTCACAAAATACAAAGAAGGGAAGGAGGGGGGTCGAACAAAGTTCAGGAATAGAAAGAGCAGTAGAGACCCATCCCTGGTCTCTCGAACAACAACAAGAAGAAAGAACAAAGTTGATCTAGGAGGTATAAAGAAAGGGCCAGGGAAAAAATCTTTGTTCCAGATCCAGCAAGAAGAAGCTTGCAAAAACATTGTGGATGGAACTCAACAGACCATCCAAGCTACCCGTACTCCAAGTTATAAATGAAGCTAATATCATGGAATATTCACGGACTCAATGGGCCACACAAGAAGGCTATTTTGAGGGATATGATCAGGGATCGTAGGCCTAATGTTGTTCTTATCCAGGAAACAAATATGAAAAAGGATAAATTAGAAGAAATCAAAATTTTTAATTCTATGGAAAGATTCGCAACTAACTCAGAGGGAGCCTCTGGAGGGTTGATGACTCTATGGAATTCCTCTCTTTGGAAAATGGATGCTATCTACGGAGAAGGTAAACTTCTGCTTGTTAATCTCATTAACATTAAGTCTAAAGATAGTTGTTATATCATGAATATCTATGCTCCTAATTCTAAACATGGGCAAAAAATATTCTGGGACAAACTTAGAAGTATTATATCATCGTTGGATCTCTCTAAATGCATCATCATGGGGGATTTCAACACCCCCCTCAAAGAAGGGGAAAAATTAGGTGGGATCATCCCCGACTGAGAAAGTAGGCAGGATCTCATGGAATTTATCAATGATCAAGGTCTTTTAGATTTGGATCTTCAAGGGGATAATTACACTTGGAGAAACATGAGAAGTGGGACAAATTGTATTCATGTAAGATTGGATAGAGCACTGATTACGACTGACTGGTTGACCTCCCATAGCAAAAAACTCTCTGCTCTAGTGAAAATTGGATCAGATTATTCTCCCCTCTCTCTTATCCTAGACCTGTTTACCAAGCACAAGAACTTCCCTTTCAGATTTGAAAGAATGTGGATAACTCACCCTAACATAAACAATAATATTCTGGAATGGTGGAATATTGACATCAAAGGTTCTGCTATGTTCAAAATAGCCAAAAAACTCAGAAATGTTAAAATCAACATTAAGCTCTGGAACAAAAAGGAGTTTGGGGACATCTTTGCTTCCAAAGAAAAGGCCATCTCTGATCTTCAATCTATCCAAGAATTTATCTAGAGAGATGGGTATGACGAGGCTAACCTAAATCAAGAAAAAATTATGCTCTTAAAATACCATAATGTGATAGGCAAGGATGAAATATACTGGAAACAAAGGTCTAGATTCATATGGCTTAAGAAGGGGGATCAAAATACTCACTTCTTTCACCTATCTACCATGAAACACAGGGCATCTAATAGAATCAGTAGCATTAGAAGTGGGAATCCTATTGTGTGGGAAGACAAAGGTATCTCTATTGCGGTGGTGAATTTTTTCAAAACCCTCCTCTCAAAAGACTCTAACCTGTCTGATTAGGACCAGGAGAAGCTCTTAATCTATATTGCTCCAGTAATATCAGATCATCATAATAAAGCCCTGTGTTCTATTCATAATATGGAGGAAGTGAAAAAATCCCTGGACTCTCTTCTAGGGGACAGGGCCCCAGGCCTTGACGGCTTTCCCATGTTTTTCTTCCACAGGCTCTGGGATACTGTCAAAAGTGATTTGGTCAAAGCCGTGTAGGAATTCTTTGGGTCCAGGAAACTACTTAAAGAACTTAATGCCACATTCCTTGTGCTTATTCTGAAAGTCTCAGGGGTAGATTCCATGGATCTTTTTTGACCTATTTGCTTATGTATTTCATTCTACAATATCATCTCTAAGGTCGTCACTATCAGGATTTTTTAGTTTCTCCCCCTCATTATTGCTCAACAATAGTCTGGCTTTGTCCCAGGGTGACAGATCCTGGACTCTATTATGGTGGTGCATGAATTGATTCATTCATTAGAAGTTGGGAATTGGGAGGGTTTCCTTCTCAAGCTTGATTTATCCAAAGCTTATGATAGAGTGGACTGGTCGCTTCTTATGAAAGTGTTGCGTGCTTATCGCTTTAATGAGAAAGTCTGTCTCATCATTAACCAGCTTATCTCTTCACCTTCCTTCTTGGTCCTGGTTAATGGATCCCCTTTGACCTTCTTTAGGTCTTCGCGTGGTCTGAGACAAGGGGACCCCCTATCTCCTATTCTCTTCATTATTTTTGCAGAATGATTGGGAAGATCAATCTCTGCTCATAGGTGTGCTGGGGAGCTGAAAGGCATCAAGCCATCTTCTCCCATCAATAGTTCATTGATGATACCATATTAGGAGGGGAAGCATCTGTGAATGAGGCTAAAGTTGTTACAAACTTGAAGAAGAATTTTGGAATAGACTAATTGAAAGATTTAATAGAAAGTTGGCAGGGTGGAAGGGCATCATTCTCAGCCAAGTGGGAAAGATTCAGCTAGTCAAGTCTACTCTCCAAAACCTCCCTACCTATTCCCTCAGCCTTTTCTCCATCCTGACTAAGGTGGGTGATGCCTTGGAAAAAATCCAAAGAAGATTTATTTGGTCGGGAGCGGAAGAACACAAGCATATCCCTTTGATTGTGTGGGACAAAGTTTGTCTTCCCAAAAGGGAAGGGCAAATGGGTATCAAAAGGATCAAGCCTTTTGACAAGACGCTCTAGGAAAAATAGATATGGAGGATCTTCCATGGCAAAGGGGAATGGCGGGACTTCTTCAAGGAGAAATACCTTCCCAATGACTCTCTAAGTTTCTTCTTTGAGAATGAGGATATCCCGCAAGGCTCATGTATTTGGAATGGCCTTCTTAAAGCTAAATATTTGGCCAAGACCAAAGCAAAATGGAAAGTTGGTAATAGCCACAGTATCGCCTTTTGGAAAGACAACTAGGTTCTAACTAAACAACTGAAAGATATTGAAGATTTTAACCACTGGAAGGAGGACTATAGCCTGATCTTCAAGGATAGGGTCAGTGACTACAGGGTTGGTAATTCTTGGGTGGACCTAGAATCTATCTCCCTAGACTTATCTCCCTTACTAAAGGTTCTCAACACCACTAAGCTCTCTGAGAACCAAGATGTTTTTATTTGGGAAGGCTCCTCTAATGGTTCTTATACTGTGGCTTCTGCTTATTCTACTCAATTTCATCCTGAAGCCCAGCCTTTCTGAGTGAAAGCCTGGCTTCCTGGTTTAATCCTGAAAATTAATGTTTTTTACTAGCTCTTTCTTTAGAACCACATCCTTACTATTGATAACCTCATTAAGGGAAGCATCCTGATTCCCAACAGGTGTGTTTTATGTCTCTGTCAAGCGAAATTTGTTGATCACCTTTTCATTCACTATTCCTTTGTTAGCTCTGTCTGGCACTATGTTCTAGCTTTATTTGGCCTTAATTGGTGTTTCCCTTCCTCTGTTAAATATTTGTTCTACCACTGGACCTGGCCCTTCAAAAATATTATCTTTCAGAAAATCTGGTCTTGGGTGCTGCCTCACTTTTGCTGGGGTATTTAGAAAGAACAAAACAACCGCATCTTCAGGGATTGTAGCGCCAGCCCAAAAATCATATTTGAAAAGATTCATAATGCAATGTTGGAAAACTTTTTTATGCATGGGAATACTAACCCTTTTTCAGGAAAAAGAGATGTTGACCCCAAGCATTAAAAGGCTAATCCACAGAGCTGCTTCTGGTGCCCTCCTCCGGAAGGCTGGTCTAAAGCCAACTTCGATAGTGCTGCAAAGGGAAACCTGGGCAAGGCAGGAAGTGGTGGTATTATTCATAATTTTTATGGTCAAGGCATTGCTACTGTAGTTCTCCCATTGGGAACACAAACCAATCACTATTCATAAGCAAACATTACCCTCCACGTGACCAAGTTAGCTCATAACCTGGGGATAAAACATCTCTGGTTAGAAGGCGACTCACTTAATATTATTAATTGTCTTAAAAACCTCCACCCACCTTCGTGGACTATCTCTAACATGATAGAGAAGACACATGGCCTCTACACTTGTTTTTAAAAGGTGCATATTACCCATGTGTTCAGGGAAGGTAATCAAGTTGTTGACTAGTTCGCTAACTGGGCAGTGCGAAGTGACAAGCATTTGTGATGGCCTAGTGACAGAGATCTTCCATGTGATACTTTGGATTTATTCGATCTTGACTGAATCCACAGGAAGGAAGGATACATAAAAATCAATCATGATTGTGATAGCTTGGATGGGTAATGGCGTCACCATAAATGGTAAGTATGAGATAGGCTGTAAGGGCATTAATAACAATAAAAAATTGCACACTTACTAGGTGCCCAAAAGAAAAGAAATAACTTACGGCTTAAGGCATCACAACAAAGCTTTTTGGAAAATCTTGGAGAGCTTAGGTTTTCATAGAGATTTGAGTCTGTTAGCTACCCTAAATCATTTAGTGATGGGAGCGGAAAGACACAGGAGGGAGCCTAGAAAGGATAGTAAAAAATGGAAGAGGTGGACCAAGGTTTGGAATTACCTTCAAAAGGGAGGGATTTCAACCTTTATTGAAAGGCTCCATGGAAGAAAGCAGGCTATTACAAAATTGTTCGTCAAAAATTGGAATGAAGGTAGCATAGAGATTGAGGGAAAAAAATTCATGGTGACCGAAGATGTCATTTTTGTTGTGACGGGGATACCCATTGTTGGGAAAAAATTATACAAAGGCCGAAAGATTTCAGACACTGCTATCAATGATTTTGTAAGAGACAAGGAGGAGAAAAATGAACTCATCAAAGTTGGCACCCATTATCTGCCTGAAGGATTGAAAATGTTGTGGTGGTTTGTTCTCCAAGCCATCATCTACTACATTACTTCAGACTCCAAGTTTGATAGAATTTAGACCTATCACTTTGTTCTGTTGAATCACTTTCATCATGGAATGTTGGTCTCTATCCCCTTTTACTTATATTCTTCCATAAATAATAATATAAATGGGTATAGAGAGAAGGAAATTTCTAACCCTGCCCTACATGAAGGGCTTTTGCTGTTAATCTACGAGTACTTTAAAGCCCAAATCTTGGGCAAGGAGATGAGCCAGAAAGAGAAGATTGAATCCTCAGGTTCGGACTATATCCCCTCAGACACAGAAGCTAGTGAAGGTATACATTCCAAAGAGATTGAGGAACATGATACAAAGAAGATTAACTAGGGGTCGACGTCTAAGAAGAAAAGATGTAGTCTGGTTAAAGTCAAAAAAGAATTGGCAACCCCTAAAAAATAGAGCACCACTACTTTTTCTTCTGAGGAGGACTACAATGAGAATGAGGAGGGCATAGATTCTGAAGGCAACAAGTACCTGACTAGAGGGAAAGGAAGAAAGAGAAATCTCTCCATGACTGGGAATTACCCATCTAGCAAGGGTAAGTACAGGGCGATGATTGCTGATAGGACTATCCCAGAGGACAATAATCACAGAGCTTCCCCTATTGTGGACAACAACCCTTCACCTGAGACTCATGACATGGGGAAGGAATAGGATAATGAGTTTATCTGTTACATGGCGAAAAAGGGAAGGATAATTGGTTGGAGGGACTTCAATGTTAAGATGGAAAAAATGGGAATAACTAGTGAAATAATTAACCCCAAGGTCCTGGAGGGAGAGGGCGGCCGAATTAAGTTGGATGAGCTCATTGACCCATCTATGGTGGTTCTCAGCGATAATACTAGGGAGTTCGACATGAATATGCTCAATAACACCACAAACAACATGCTTGACCAATATAGGACTATCAAGTGGCTTTTCTATGAGGTGGAAGACCTAAAAAATAGGGTTAAGGGTACCGATAAGGCCAAAAGAGATATTGCTATAGAGGAACAGAGTAACCTGAGTACCTGGGTCAAGAAGATGGAGGATAACATGACTAGGGTTGATGCTACCCTAAAGAAGATTGCAAAACAAAGCTACAACACCAAGAAAACATCCAAGGAGCACACTAATACTTATATTGACAGGCTAGAGGAAAATCTCGAGGAGAAGGAAGCGGCCAGAATGGTTGTGGTTTAGAACCAGGAGCCTGATCAAGGTCTGGGCAAGAGAACCCGAGCTAGAACCAAGAAGACCAAGGACATGGAGCTAGAGAAGGACATCTAGAAAATAAAGGACTCGGCGGCCAATATGGAGTTGATGGAGGCTGAGGCAACCACTCTTTTGGTGGACCTTTCTTGAGTTTCCTTGGCTTTTTCTGCTATCGCTAGTTTAAATCTGCATTTTTAGATGCTTAGCTTGTTTTTTGCTCTGGCTTTTTGGCCTGTTTTGCCTTTTGTTCTGTTATGCAAACAAATATTTTTGAAAAATTTGTTAGTATAGGCCACCCATATGAAACTATACAGTATAATATAATTATTTTTTGAACGAATATGTTATTTGAAATTTTAAAAGTACATGTCATTTTCAAACTTTCCAATCCAAACATATATTTCATATTTTAGAAAACTTATTTATTTATTATGTTTTGTTAAAAATTGAGGAGGTGAAATAAGAAATCTACATTTAATTTTTTAATAATTGTAATTAGAATTCAGAATTAAAACAAACAATGTTTAAGTGTCCTACATATTTAAGAATACTAATAATGAAGACAAGAGTTTAAATTCCTTTTAGAATAACCAATGAGCATATAAAAAAAAAAAAAATTTGCAACAATTTTAAGTTTAAATTTTTTTTTTTCTTTACAATAATTGTAATTAGAGGTGAGTTCAATTAGGGTTAGAGATATAGTTTAATCAAAGTTATGGTAAGGTTTATAGATTAATTATAGTTTAGAAATTAATCAAGGTTTAAAGATTAATTAGGGTTGCTTTAAGTTCATATTTTAATTAGGGCTACGGTGAGAATCAAATAAATTATTTTAGTTATGATTAAAATAAGAATAGCTTTCAATTAGAGTTAATTATAGTTATATTTGAAATTAAAATTTTGATTAAAATTAAGGTCATGTTAAAGTGGGACTATAAAAGAGTTACTATTAAAATTAGGGTTAGGGTAGAGGGATGATTAGATTTAGATTATCATTAAACAAAAGTTATCGTCACAACTAGATTGTAGAGATTTCATTAATATTGATAATAAATATTTAACGTTCTTAAAAATGATATCATTGGCTTAATATAAGTTTTTAATTTGATTCATACAATTATTATGACAATGAATTTAAAAAACTTCAGTTATTTTTTAATCTTTATTTACCTAGCCTTGGTTTTGACAAATACAATGTGTTGAATGTCTCTTCTAGGCTGGCGGACAGAACTAAAAAATTTCTTGACAAAATCTCTGAAGAATGTTTGGAACAATAATGTTAGAAGCCTCCGGTCCAAACAGAGGCAGATTCCACTGTATAAATTAGATTGCATTAGAATTACGTGATTCCCTAGTTAATTTTTAATCAGCTATATTTTAATATCGTAAACTATAATCAAATAATAGAGCTCCATAAATTGTAATGCACCCTGATTAAAATAACTTAATAAATGGTGGGCATCATCGGATCCTTGTTATTTTTTAATCTATATATCCCTAGCCTTAGTTTGACGAATGGAATGTGCTGATTATCTCTTGTAGACTGGCGGACAAAACTAACAATTGTCTTGATTAAATCTCTGTAGAATGTTTGGAACAATAATGTTAGAAACTTGAGTCCAAATAGAGGCAGATTCCACTCTATAAATTGGATTGGATTAGAATTTATTCACAATAGTTTTCAAAGAGCATTAAAGAATATGGCAAAGGCAATGAAATTGTTTACGGTTCTGCTAATTAAAGAATGTGGCAAAGGCAATGAAATTGTTTACCGTGCTGCTAATAATAACAATGGCATCGGTGCTGGG
>MU215130.1:338009-387225 GCA_018584345.1 Thuja plicata
TGATATATTGGCAGGTATGGCTCTGGCTGAAGTGGCTGAAGGTGTTTGTGATGATCCCTCCACTGACTCTGATATGTGTGATGGAGATTTAATATGCTGCAATATCGGGTATTGTGATGTTGGTGTGTGATCAAAGAGCATTAAAGAATATGGCAAAGGCAATGAAATTGTTTACGGTTCTGCTAATTAAAGAATGTGGCAAAGGCAATGAAATTGTTTACCGTGCTGCTAATAATAACAATGGCATCGGTGCTGGGCATGGCAGGTATGGCAGTAGCTCAGCCTCATGATTAGTGCATTGACGATTTTGATTCTGACGATTTTGATTCTGATGATTTTGATATATTGGCAGGTATGGCTCTGGCTGAAGTGGCTGAAGGTGTTTGTGATGATCCCTCCACTGACTCTGATATGTGTGATGGAGATTTAATATGCTGCAATATCGGGTATTGTGATGTTGGTGTGGGATATTGCTGGGATGTTACACAAGCTTGCCCCAATTGAACTTCTCAAAATAAATAATCTATTAGACTTTGGACATATACAAATATTATTACAAATATTATTATCATACGTCAGTGTGGGATATTGCTGAGATATTAGAGTACCTTGCCTTACTTGAACTTCTCAAAATAAATAATTTATTATGCTTTAGACGTATGCAAATATTATTATCATAAATTATGTTAAATAATCTATTATACTTTGGAAATTATGTAAATAGTATTATCATAATTTAATTTTGTTTTATATCATTAGATTGTGAAAAGTATGATGTTCTTGATTTATGTTTAGTTAGCTATACTAGTTATCTAATATTAGAGTCATTTATATTAGATTAAGTTGAAAGAAAATTAAATTTTGGTATTTATGAATGTATATCTGTTATCTGTATGATTATCTAAGTAGACTATAGGTTTTATTGAATTACAGAATCATCTATATATAAGGGAAATGGTCACTTTAATGTACTTGAATAGTATTTTTTTTAGAATGAGAATACATAAAAGTACAATATTTATTTTTACTATGTAGTATCTCATTTTCTTAAATTTATTATATATGAAAGAGAAATTATTATCTTTTATTGTGTAGTAGCTTATTTTCTTAAATTGATTATGGCCACTTTGTTGCACGTAGTATGTTGTTTTCAGATAAAAGGGAGACACTCACTCACCAAAGTTACACTAATAATAGTGATGAGACCTCTATCCAAGTAGATAATGAATTTTAGATTCTTGTCAAATTGAAGAAGTGAACATGAGAAGTGAATTAGAGAAATTAATTAATCATCACTAAACTAATAGTTTTTTAGTTGATCATGGTATTTATGTTTTGAGCTCTTGAGTAGTTTCACTCACATGACCTCTTTATCTTCTCTGTCATAATTAGTGTTTATGAAATAGCTTATTTTAATAGAATCTGGAATAACTTTATGACATTGGAAATTGTTACCCTTACTTTTTTAGCAATTAAGCTTGTCTAGATTCTACTTCAGAAAATCTACGGAGTGATTCAATTTACTATGGCTAAGATCATTTACCATGTAATTTTGTTATTGATTAATATTATAAGGCAGTGATTCATCTCTTATGGTATAAAATCTTGTTAATAAATAATGAATAAACTTTAAAATCTTAATCTAATGGCTCTGTCTAATAGTTCAACATAATGGACAAATTGGGATATATATAAATATAGTCCCTGGTCTTTGATGCCCATTAATGGTTGTGGATATAGCATGAATGAATGAAGCCACCTGGCCTCACTTCATTAAGTTAATAGTGTTTAAATTGGTGCTTGCACTAACTATGGTGTATCAGTGATATTAAGCAAAGTAGTAATTGAGATCTTATTCGAAACTCATTTTGCGAGATGCAACTTAATAGGCAATAAACTAAAATTCAAATTATATATTTTAATGGTGGGGCATAGAGTGATCTGTTGAGTGCTTATTAGCAAAGTACAGAATGCATAAGTTAATAATAAAATGTCTGGTTTAAATCTTGATGTGTATGCATGGGTAGACTTACATAGTAGGAATAATCAATGTGGGGAAT
This sequence comes from Thuja plicata, assembly GCA_018584345.1. NCBI lineage: Eukaryota > Viridiplantae > Streptophyta > Pinopsida > Cupressales > Cupressaceae > Thuja > Thuja plicata. The sequence goes on from MU215130.1 coordinate 340,070, forward strand.
TACCTTGTCTTATGGTTTGCTTAATTTTTTTTCTCTCTTAGCATCCTTTGTTTGACATGGGTTCCATGAATTGACACGGGACACTTGTTTAAACATGCATAGATTTATTTACAATTCATTAATTAGTAAATTAACTGGGCTATTGGTTCATTCATATGTGTATTGATATTCCTACCCTTCAATAGATCAAATATTGGGTCAGGTGTGATAGTGGAGAATTATTGCTATTTTGGATAGATAAGTAGGTACTTTGCTTAGCAGTTTTCATCCTAATCTGATGTGCTAACAAGATAGAAATTTTTTGGAAGGTGTTTCTTATGTCTCATGCAGGTAGTGTCACGGCATATAAGAGAATTAATGAAGGAATCATATATTAATGAAAGTACAGGTTCTATGTGAATTAGGAAATAAATAAGACTGTGGAAGGACTGACGAGTAAATCAGATATAAAATATTGTATCGAATATAATCAAATAAAGGGAAAAACTCTACCCCTCATATATGCAAGGGGATTCATTGTAATGTTATTCCACTGACATGTGAATGTATACAAGGATACAAAATAGTTCTTGTCATTAATCGGTTTAACATTCCACATTGAAAGATCTATCATTCCCTTGTAGCTTTTGATAAATGCATTGCATACTTGATGTGCTTCAATATTTTGTATTCATCTTTGCATACACACAACAAAGATGAGGATGAAATCTTTAAGACATTTCTTTTCTTTCTAATGATTATGACTATAGATAAACATTGATTAGAATAGGTATGTATATTTATATCACATACTTATATAGTGCACAGATTTACATAAATGTAGTTACTTTTAAACATGTTGAGCAAGTGTAACTTCATAAGTATTTATTATATATCTAATATGGAAGTGGTTCTAATTTTTTTCTTAAAGTTTCTATGTAAGTTTGTTCTAGGGGATATTTTATAGTCATAGTAGAAGATGGAAATATAGAAGGTGTTAGTCATTATTTATTGTGTTGCACAGAAGAGACATTGAAGTTAACAAAATTAGAAACAAGTGATGAAATATTGTTTCTTGTTGGTTCAATAATATATTGATAATCTATCATGTTGATTTATCTAATTTATCAGTTACCCCTAGCTTATAAATTTCCAAGTTATGGGAGTGGGAATATGCTTGAATCCTCTTTTCATTTAATCAGCGCACAAAAACAGACACGGAGCATGTTTTTTCTTGTCAAAAGTGAATAATTTCAATATTCGTATTTGGTTTTTATTTGGGAAATGAAATATTAAATGGATTCTCTATTGAAAGATTTATCATTCCCTTGTAACATTTGACAAATAGATTGCATATTTGGTATGCTTTAATAGTTTGGAGGCATCATTGTATAGATGTATGGAAAATATGAGATTGAAATCCTTGAAGACATTTGTTTTCCTTCTAATCATAATTACCATCTGTCAATATTGATTAAAAAAGGTATCTATAACTAGGTCACATACTTATATTATGCAAAAATTTATATCTGTGTAGTTACTTTTAAAAATTTTGATATGGTGTAACTTACATAGTAGAAGATATTGTGTTGCACATAAGAGATGATGAATTTAAGAAAAGAAGAAACAAGTGATGGAATGTTTTTTTCTTGTAGTTCCAATAATGTATATATGATCTATCATGTTGATTTATTTATATTTTAATATATATTTTTAATTTTTTTTAAATGCATATTTGTTTCAAATTGATTCAATGTAAAATATATTTTCAAAATTTATTATGTAGGTTACCTCAATAAAATTTGTTACTTATGAAATAGATATTCTACATGATTTTTGAAAATGTTAAATCTTGTACTGTAAAAATGTTGTGTGTATGTATGTCTTACTTTGGAATGTTGTTCCCCAAATTGGTTCAATTATAGTGCAAGGGACATTATTCAAACAATTCAAATTCTTTAAGATATGATTCATTTTGTGGATTATAAAATTGAGAACAAGATATATCTGTATAACCACCTAGTAATTACTATCGCCCTATCTCTTCATCACTTATTATTTAAGAGAAAGATGAACTACTTGGTGTGCTATGGATAATATTGTGTGTGTATGTATATGTACACACACACACACACACACACACACACACACACACACACACACAACATGCACACACATTTTGAGTTGAGCATTGTATTTATGTTGTAAGATCTTGAGTAGTTTGACTCAAATGGTCTTTATCTTGTCTACCATAATTAGTGTTTATGAAATAGCTTATTTTACTCACCTTGATAGGTTGTCTCATGTTGTTTGTGATTATAGATTCTTTTCAATTATTAATTCTTTAAATGCCCTATCTAGATCTCAGTTTATGGAGTAATTTTACCTAGTAAATAGAATTTGGAATAATTTTATGACTTTGGAGATGTTTTTTTTTATAATCAAAAGTGGACTAGCCACTAAATATATTATTAATTATAAACTTATTCGAAGGTTCAATTGGGAAAGAATCAGCAAGAAAACTTAGCATCATCACCCATTACAATTATGGTTATAGTTTTAATCTTTGAACACTAAACTAATACAGTATAAGAAAGACATAATGTGACCAAATACCCAGATTCACATTTGTTTACATATAAAAAATCATGACCCTAAAACTCTACCCGAATATGCCACCACAATTCTGCCATTTCGTCATAAACTACAATATGTAGAACACCTTGCTTTTTAGATGTAGCCTAATAAGCTTCGAAATGTGTCAAAATACCGAAAGAAACATTTATTACAAGTCAAAATTCATGACAATCTTGTCACCACTATTCTTCCATAGCATCATATTCTGCATAATGTAAGGCACCTTGATTTTCCCATGCATTGTCCCACCCAGCTGGAAGAGCGATGTGGATTTTGGTGACCCATCCGTCCAGAGCATCACCATTCTGCCCTTGCAACAACCCCTACATAATGTAACCCGCGTTTGGATGTGATCCCAAATNAATCTTGTCACCACTATTCTTCCATAGCATCATATTCTGCATAATGTAAGGCACCTTGATTTTCCCATGCATTGTCCCACCCAGCTGGAAGAGCGATGTGGATTTCGGTGACCCATCCGTCCAGAGCATCACCATTCTGCCCTTGCAACAACCCCTACATAATGTAACCCGCGTTTGGATGTGATCCCAAATCGGATGGCAGATTGAGATCCGGGATAATGGGAGGGAGAAAAGAGTCCCCTAGAGTTGAGGTATGTGTGAGTGCTTGATTGAAAGTTCGCATAGCTAAAACTGTCCTTTTGATATTTGATTTCTGCTCCTTACCCAAAAACCTAGCTGCAACCTGCAAGATATTCTGCACATATCGATAGCTCTGCCTTTCTAATGTCTTCTTAATGTTGTCATATGTTAGCATACAGTCATGTTATGTGAGAAATTGATAGTGAGAAAACAACCCACCTACTAGGGCACATCCAGACCACAAGTTATATTTGTGAATTACTATTATTAACTGATTATCTCTGATAAAATGCAGATAGATAACACTGTGAGAAATTAGCAGCAATAAATCTACAGACTTAAGCATGTCCATTGCATTTGAAAGGAATATTGATGCAACTTGTGATAGAAATAGCACCTGTTTTGAGCTTGGGGCAAGAATGTGCTCTCCAACGACCTGACATATAGCTCTGCAAATCACCGGCGTGTGGCAGATAAATATTTCATCAAGATGAAAATCCTCCACCCGAGTTGGGATATGAGTCTTTGTTTCATTAGGAAGCAGAAAAATTCTATAATTCCTTGGTAGAAGTTCTTTGTGCAGGAGAATGCGTGCATCATAAATTGGAAGTACTCCTACAATTAACACCATCAAACAAGATGGAAGAAAGATGTTGTTCTGTTCATTTGGTAATGATAGCTACTCTATCTTCTTTCAGCAGATACAAATGCTCTCATTACGAAATGGAATTGATATGATATGATGCAAGTACATGATCACTAACAAAATGCAAAATCTTGTTCCTATCCCTGCATTTATTCCTTCATACCTTGAATCATTAGGTTACATGATCAAAAATTTTAATGCATTATCAAGAGCCATTTTAGAGACACTGCATGACCAAAGGACACATGGGAGGCGTATGCTAACTGTCGATTAGCTATTTCATTTGTAAAAAGATCTTAAAAATTCATTGAGCCATGTGATACATTGAGAGTCTGTATCTCCTTGCAAATTGTCACACATAATGTGAATTAATACCAAATTTTATATACTTTATTCCCTACTTTGATTATCGTATATGTCAATCATCACTGGAGGTTTTTTTAGATGTCATTATCCTAAACCATTCACTACCAAATTTGACATCAATATGCACTTCACTAAGCCAAATGACATGTTTGGAAACTGTATCTCCTTGCAAATTGTCAAACTTAGTAGGAGTTGATACTAACCATTTAAATACTCTGTTCCCTGCTGTAGTTATAGTATATTACAATCATCACCAAAGGTTGTCTAAAACATCATTTTCCTATTCCATTCACTCCCAAAATTGACACCAAATTATTATCATCCTATCTCCTTCTTTGGGTTCCTATCATGTGAAACCAACCTTTGCAATTCACTATTGAGAGAAATCAGAACCTGAGGATTTGAATCTTTAATCATGAGTCCGTCGCAACCTGAATTAGAGAGGTAGTCAGCCACGATGTTCCCTTCTCGAAGGGTATGAGAAATACAAAAGTCTGAGAATGTGTCTAGAAGTGTCCATATTTGGTGAAGAATATATCTTAATTTCCAATTGTGGATCTCCTGTTTAATGCATGCGTTGATGATGACCATAGAATCAACTTTGACCTGTATGCTGTCATATCCTCCTTTTTTTTCCATTACAAGAGCAGAGAAAAGGGCATGAGATTCTGCTGTATTATTAGGTCCTACTAGTATTGGGGAAGTCTTAATTGCCAAAACTTCTCCATTGTGGTCTCTAATGCATACACCTATCCAAGACTATCTAGGATTGCCTCTCGATGTACCATCAAAATTTATTTTAACAAATTTTGGCTTGAGAGGCAGCCACAATATGGAGTTCTGACATTGTGCTTTTTTCGTCTGACCGGGTTTCCCCCAACCTATAGGCACTAGTATATCCTTCCATTCTCAAATGATGGAACTATCCCAGCTTGTTAATACTAGATTACATTTAACTCTGCTATGGCTTGCGTTAACTACTTCAGATATGGATTTTTCCAAATTAGTCAAAATTGAATCAAGACTTTTGAGATTGTTACCCTATTTTTTTTAGCATTTAAGCTTTCCTGGATTCTACCTCATAAAATCTACAGAGTGATTCAATTTACTATGGATAAGATCATTTATGGTGTAATTTTTATATTGATTAATATTATAAGGCAGTGATTGGTCTCTTATGGTATAAAATCTTGTTAATAAATGGTGGATAAAATTTAACATCTTATTCTAAAGGCTCTGTCTAATATCTCAATATAATGGAGATAATTATTTTTCTTCGTGCGATTGAAATTGCAAGTCTGAGATAAAAATATTACCTATAAACCAAAAATATATGGCCTTATCCATCTATCCATTAAAGGGCTACAATTCCCAGGTAAGAACTACTTAGATTTTAGTTAAAAGGATCCACAAAAGGAGTATGCAATTTATTATTTGCTTCACCGGGATAATATTATTAAACGTGTACTCAAAACACATTTTATTATAATAGATGGCTAGAGTAGAGAGAAGTAGAGAATCATCTGTGCTATGTTATCTTTTGCCTAAATCCATAGGTCAACTCCAGTATCTGCGATACCTTGACATGACGAGTACAAACTACAGTTGTTTGCCAATTAAAGTTTGTGATCTTCACTACTTGTTATATTTTAGTAGAAGTGATTTAAAGCCTTGCCTAAATATTTTGGAAATCTTATCAAGCTAAAGATGCTTGGCGTTAGCAATAATTTCTTGTCTAAATTCCCACAATACTTTCAACATCTTGAATATTTACAAAATCTTAAAATTTATTACAATTAAAAAGTTGTAAAATTCCCTAGTCTTCCTAAAATCCTTATTATACTCAATTTAAGAAGATGCTCAGAATTGTGATTAATATTTCTCATGTATGATATGGTATCTTTGAAGACTATGGATCTATTTCACTGCAAAAAGCTTACTCAACTTCCACCATTGGTTCAGTGACATATCTTTGATATATCTTAATCTATATTGATGTAATAAACTTGTTAAATTAAATTCTCTTCCAAAACAAGTTACTTCTTTATGCATTTTAAGCTACTCACAATTTCAGAAATTATCCCTCGTAGAAGAAGTCAGCGAAATGAATGTGTATTTTAGTGGTTCTTATCTTATGCATAGTTAGGATCAAACACAAATACTATGCATGATAGGAATTTCCAAAATTTAGCTAAGTATTTATTCATTTTTGAAGGTTTATTTCCTACAATCTTCTTCCCATTTGTATTTTATCTTTGGTGGCTTAAAATTTTCTTTCTTCTATTTCACACCTCAAACCTTGCATCTTCTTGAACATCTCCAATTCATAATCCACTGGAATGAATTGCTTCTTCAACTTTTCAACCATTCAATTCCATTTGATGAGCTTGTCTTTACCTCTCCAACTTCTTTCCAATTGAATTTCTCTCCACCATATTTCTCTTTGTAACTACTCTCACAGATCTTGCACTTGCTTCTACAAAGCTCGAAAATCTTCACGATTCAATTCCTCTTTAGGTTATTCCTCTATGATCTCGCGATTTTTCTTCAGAGGCATCTTCGCTCAAAAAATCTCCAACAATTTGAAATCTAACTCCTTCTCCAATGATTGAAACTCTACTCTGATACCACATGATGCAGTCAAGGATGGAGGATCCAATGAAGGATTGTCCAAACTTGCAACCAATAACTATAATAGAAGAAACTACCAAATAAATAGAAATATAATCAACATTAGTTCTCTATTATCATATATAATCCATTACATCCAACATGTCAGGCTGTAAGGCCTTCTTGGTTATGGCCAAATACAAAGATAATACTCAAGATTAACTATAGATCTTCTTTAAGACATACAACTCTCGATCTAGATTCTCAGATCCAACACTTTGATTTACTCCCTGAATCTAATGCCCTAAGCTATGAAAAAAATACAACTTAAATGCAAAAGGTAAACAAACATTGGAGAAACCCACTGACCCAGATTTAGGTCCACACAACCCACAATGAGAGACCCCTCATTAATTACACCATAGAAATTAAATCTAGGATTCGGCCAAATCAGGATAAACAACTCGGGAGAAGAAAAACCGAGAAACAACAACAAGTCAGGAACAGAGATCACTGAGAAACAAGAAAATGACTCGATGCAACAGAAACCCAACTCAGAATAAGCATACCCGAGCAATAGGAAACAACTCGGAAAAAGCATACCCGAGCAACAGGGTAACAAAGTACTTTACCGAGCAGCCTCCAAACAAGCTAAAGAACAAAAGTAAACATATTTTTGTTTGATACAGGATTGCCAAGGATCCCAGGATGCACTTGCATCATCTTTTTCTTATTAAATGAACAAATTGAAGAATTTAATTTTGTAGGATCTACCACAATAGAAAGAAAACTAATTGCAATGGAATCATTATAGACTAGTTATCCTAATTGTCTTATGGTTATTAAATTAACTAATTAAAGGATTTATTTTTCTAGGATTTACCACAATAGAAAGAAAAATAAAGACAAGCATTGTCAGTAAAATTTATTGTTCAAGAATTTTCATTGTAGCTCCACTTCTTGAAATGATTTCAAATTGCAATATTGAATCCAAAATAATAGCTATTGGAGGAACGTAATCAGCCAGTGAAATTTTTTGACTTTGGTGTTGCCAAAATCCCCACAATTTAAGTATGGGATTTTGAACTTGTTTATTCTACTATTTTCTTTTTCTTTGAGGCAAATATTTGTAGACAAATAATACTTCATATATTATTTTCTTATGCTCCTCAATATGAATGTTCAATGGGCGGGGCCATTTGATTTCCATGTTCTAGAAAATCTGAGTAATACAAAATACAAGTTAACAAATGATAGGCTAAGCTAATTTAAATGAACTAAGCTAATTGATTGTGTTGAACAAGGAAACAATGGCATGAAAAAGTTGGCATATCAGTTAGAAAAATTGAAAGTAGTAGTTGACATTCTTAAAATTTTGAAATGATTCACATGAAAGTAATGTTTATGTATAAATGATATAAAATAAATGCTTTTCTATCGATAGATTTTGTAGTAAAAAATATATTCATGTTGAATATGAAGGGCGCTATTTCTGAGGTACTTCAAACCAGGTCACACATGTTAAATAAAATTCTTTGTTTGGAGGGATGTGGGCTGGTCAATCCATGTTTAAATACTATATGATGTTGTGCAGATTTTTACTTTATGGTTTAGCATTCTTAACTTGTTCCTGTGCCTTATTGAATAAGAGTGTACATCATAGCCTTTTGGTCTATTTATTACGAAGACAATCAATTGAAGTTGGGCTTATAAATGATCACCAATACTATGAGTTAGAAGCTGCTCATGGAATATTTTATACATTTCCCATCTCTACTAAATATTTCATAGAGTTTTTTATTTCAAGATTTAAACTAGTAGCTAAGATATCTAAAGTTGCTTCCACATTTTATTGGTGTTTTGAATAGGCCATTGAGTTTTTATTTTCAGGCATTCAACTAACAGCTGGGATATTTAAAGCTTCTACCATATTTTATTGGTTTTTTGAATAGGCCATTGGTTTAAGAAAGGTGCATATTGATGTTAATTACTTAGATTCAATGATGACTCATTTTAAATTTAAACTAGCCTATTATTTATTATGTCTAACCAAACGATTTCTAAGCCTACTTTCCAAAACTATCTTGCCATTACTTGGTATGAACTATGTTGCACTGCAACCCTTCATTTTTGTACTTGCAATGAGTTATTTTATCTTTTGGAGTAATATTTATCCATATTATCTCAAATGATTTATTTTATATTTTGAAAATCTTGATGGTATTGAACACCTTTATTGCAATGAATTATAATCAATTCGAGTAATATTTGTCCACATTGTCTCAAGTGAGTCATTTTATCTGTTGAAAATCTGTCTTGGATTGTGTTCGAGATGTTTACACATTTTTTCAAAAGATATTTTGAAATAAATTTAGAATATAATTTTGGCAAATATTTATCATCAATTTAAACTACAAAACAAAATAAAAATAAAAATGTAGACTTTGCCAAATTGATCATAAAATGTTTTGTTAAAGAAATATTAAATAGTTTAAATTTTGCAAAATAATAATAAAATATTTTTCTCTAGATTGTTGAAGAGTCATGTAATCTGATTAGTATGTTCTCTATTTAAGAATTGCAACCATTAAACACAATAAATAATTCTAATAGCACATATGTTTTGTTGCATTATTTATTGCAATAACAATATAGATCTTTCAACTCACTCATTCTTGTGCCCATTAATCTCATATTCTAAGGTTAATGTATTTGTTAAATAATTATTTAATTTTGAAAACCTTATACTAAGGGTAATTTAGAAGCGCAACATCATGTAATGACTTGTTTTTGAAACCCTTATATATCTATGAAACTGTGCATATTCATCTATTTATCCCGGCGATGTGGTATTGATGAAACACAAGAAAGCGATTCAATATTAAATTTATATATATATTTGTTCTTGATTAACTTTTATGGCCTTAATGGGACTATGCTTACATGACATAGGGATTGGATGGAGAGTAGGGCTATGAGAATAATGATATTAAGAAATAGTAATAATGCATGTATGATATTTGATTTCATTTAGAATAACTATTAAGTATATACAATTATATATTCTTTATAATTCTAAGTTTACAATTAATTTTTTAATAATTGTAATTAGAATTCAGTATTAAGTTAAGCAATATTTATGTGTCTTACATACTTAAGAATACTAATAATGAAGACAAGAGTTTATATTTCTTTTAGAATAACCAATGAGCATATAAGACCAAAAAATAAAAATTGCAACAATTTTAAATTTAAATTTAATTTTTTTCTTTTAAATAATTGTAATTAGAAGTGAGTTCAATTAGGTTTAGAGATATGGTTTAATCAAGGCTATGGTAAGGTTTAAAGATTAATTATAGTTTAGAAATGAATCAAGGTTTAAAGACTAATTAGGGTTGATTTAAGGTCATGTTTTAATTAAGACTAGGGTTAGATTCAAATAAATTATTTTAGCTGTGATTAAAATAGGAAAAGCTTTTAATTAGGGTTAGTTATAGTAATATTTGAAATTTAAATTTTGATTAAAATTAAGGTCATGTTAAAATAGGACTATAAAAGAGTTAGAATTAAAATTAGGGTTAGGGTAGAGGGATGGTTAGATTTAGGTTATCATTAAACAAAAGTTGTGGTCACAACTAGACTATAGAGATTTCATTAATATTGATAATAAATATTTAATCCTCTTAAAAATGATATCCCTAGCTTAATATAAGTTTTTAATTTGATTCATACAATTATTATGACAATCAATTTTAAAAACCTTTGTTATTTTTTAATCTATATTTACCTAGCCTTAGTTTTGACAAATGAATGTCTCCTAGGCTGGCGGACAAAACTAACAAATTTCTTGATTAAATCTCTGAAGAATGTTTGGAATAATAATGTTGGCAACCTCCGGTCCTAACAGAGGCCGATTCCATTGTATAAATTGGATTACATTAGAATTACGAGATTTCCTTGTATTTTTTAATCTATATTTTAATATGGTAAATGATAATCAAATAATAGAGCTCCGTAAATTATAATTCTGCTTGATTAATATAGCTTAATAAATGGTGGGCGTCATCATATCGTTGTTATTTTATAATTTATATATACCTAGCCTTAGTTTTACGAATTGTAGACATGCGGTGAAAACTAACATTTTTCTTGATTAAATCTCTAAAGAATGTTAGGAACAATAATTTTAGAAACTCGAGTCCAAACAGAGGCAGATTGAACTCTATAAATTGGATTGGATTAGAATTTCTTCACAATAGTTTTCAAAGAGCATTAAAGAATATGGGAAAGGCAATGAAATTTTTTTGCGTGCTGCTAATAATAACAATGGCATCGGTGCTGGGCATGGCAGGTATGGGAGTAGCTCAACCTCATGATTAGTGCATTGACGATTTTGATTCTGACGATTTTGATATATTGGCAGGTATGGCTCTGGCTGAAGTGGCTGAAGGTGTTTGTGATGATCCCTCCACTGACTCTGATATGTGTGATGGAGATTTAATATGCTGCAATATTGGGTATTGTGATGTTGGTGTGGGATATTGTTGGGATGTTACACAACCTTGCCCCACTTGAACTTCTCAAAATAGATAATCTATTTTACTTTGGACATATACAAATATTATTATCATACGTGAGTGTGGGATATTGCTGATGAGATATTAGAGCGTGAGTGTGGGATATTGCTGATGAGATATTAGAGAGTACCTTGCCTTACATGAACTTTTCAAAATAAATAATTTATTATGCTTTACACATATGCAAATATTATTATCATAAATTATGTTAAATAATCTATTATACTTTGGACATATACAAATATTATTATCATAATTTAACTTTAGTTTACATCATTAATTGTGAAAAGTATGATGTTTTTGATTGCAGTAATACAATACTATTTAGTTAGCTACACTAGTTATCTAATATGACGAGTCATAATTTATATTAGATTCAAATTGAAAGAAAATTAAATTTTGATATTTATGAATGTATGACATCTTATATCTATCTTTTTTTTGTGAGCATGTATGGTTATCTAAGTAGACTATACGCTTTATTGAATTATAGAATCATCTACATAGAATGGAAATGGTCACTTTATTGTACTTGAAAGAGAAATGATTATATTTTATTGTGTAGTAGCTGATTTTCTTAAATTGATTTTGGTCACTTTGTTGCACTTACTATGTTGTTTTCAAATAAAAGGGAGACACTCACTCACTAACGTTGCACTAAAAATAGTGATGAGACCTCTATTCAAGTTGATCATGGTATTTATGTTGCGAGCTGTTGAGTAATTTCGCTCACATTACCTCTTTATCTTCTCTACCATAATTAGTGTTTATGAATTAGCTTATTTTAATAGAATTTGTAATAACTTTATGACATTGGAGATTGTTACCCTTATTTTTTTTTAGCAATTAAGCTTGGCTAGATTCTACTTCAGATAATCTAAGGAGTGATTCAATTTACTATAGCTAACATCATTTACGGTGTAATTTTGATATTGACTAATATTATAAGGCAGTGATTCCTCTTATGGTATAAAATCTTGTTAATAAATGATGGATAAACTTTAACATCTTAATCTAATAGCTCTGTCTAATAGTTTAATAAAATGGACAAATTAGGATATATATAGTGCCTGGGCTTTGATGCTCATTAATGGTTGTGGATATAGCATGAATGAATGAAGCCACCTGGCCTCACTTCAGTAATTCTCTAGTGTTTAAATTGGTGCTTGCACTAACTATGGTGTATCAGTGATATTGAGCAAAGTAGTAATTGAGATCTTATTCGAAACTCATTTTGCGAGATGCAACTTAATAGGCAATAAACTAAAAGTCAAATTATATATTTTAATAGTGGGGCATAGAGTGATCTGTTGAGTTCTTATTAGCAAAGTACAGAATGCATAAGTTAATAATAAAATGTCTGGTTTAAATCTTGATGTGTATGCATGGGTAGACTTACATAGTAGGAATACTAAATGTGGGGAACTACCTTGTCTTATGGTTTGCTTGATTTTTCTCTCTCTTAGCATCCTTTGTTTTATTTAGGTTCCATGAATTGACATGACCCACTTGTTTTAAAATGTATAGATTTGTTTGCAATTCATTAATTAGTAAATTAATTGTGCTATTTGTTCATTCATATGTGTATTGATATTCCTATCCTTCAATATCTCAAATATTGGGTCAAGTGTGACAATGGAGAATTATTGGTATTCTGGATACATAAGTATGTACTTTCCTTAGCAGTTTTCATACTAATCTGATGTTCTAACAAGATAGAAATGTTTTTGGAAGGCTTTTCTTATGTCTCATTTAGGTAGTGTCACAACATATAAGAGAATTAATGAAAGAATCATATATTAAAGAAAGTACATGTTCTATATGAATAAGGAGAATACTTAGAAGACTATGGAAGGACTGACGAGTTAATTAAATATAAAATATTGTGTTGAATATAATCAAATAAGGGGAAAAACTCTACCCCTCATGTATGCAAGGGGAATCATTGTAATGTAATTACACTGACATTTGAATGTATATGAGGATACAAAATTATTCTTGTCCTTAATAGGTTTAAGATTCAACATTGAAAGATCTATTATTCCCTTGTAGCTTTTCACAAATGCATTGCATACTTGATATGCTTCAATATTTTGTATTCATCTTCAAATAGACACACAAAAAAGATGAGGATGAAATATTTAAGACATTTCTTTTCTTTCTAATGATTATGACTATATATCAACATTGATTAGAATAGTGATGTATATTTATATCACATACTTTTATAGTGCACACATTTACATACAGGTAGTTACTTTTAAATATGTTGATCAAGTGTAACTTCGTAGGTATTTATTATATATATAAGATGGAAGTGGTTCTAATTTTTTCCTTAAATTTTCTATGTAAGTTTCTTCTAGGGGATATTTTATAGTCATACTAGAAGATGGAAACATAGAAGGTGTTAGTAATTATTTATTGTGTTTCACATAAGAGACATTCAAGTTAACAAAAGTAGAAACAAGTGATGAAATATTTCTTCTTGTAGGTTCAATGATATATTGATGATCTATCATGCTAATTTATCTAATTTATCAATTACTACCAGCTTAGAAATTTCCAAGTTACAGGAGTGAGAATATGCTTCAATACTCTTTTCATTTAATGGACACACAAAAAGGGACATGGAGCATGTTTTTGTTGTCAGATGTGAATAATTTTAATATTTGTATTTGGTTTTTATTTGGGATATGAAATATTTTATGGATTCTATATTGAAAGATTTATCATTCCCTAATAACATTTTACAAATGCAATGTGTTTATCGTCTTGTTATCCTAATTTTGTACATGCACGATAATAACCAAAAAACAACAAAATATTGCATAAAAGTACACCTCTTAAATACTAGTATTCAGCTACTATAGATAAGATACATTGATATTGCATTCATATCATCAGTTACATTGTACTCTAAGTATTGATCATTTTCAACTTTTCAAATTCATACTTGATCATTACATTGTGCATTCAAACCGAATGTGATAAATAGTGTTCTTTTCATATTATATATTTCACATTGGAACTTAGGGGAACATATGCACAAAAGAGAGAATGATAGAAGTATGAGGTATAGTGCTCCATGCATTGCCTTGAAGTGTCTTCTTCATTCTAGAGTTTGTTTTCTGCATCGTCTGAGTCTTCATGTCCTTTTCATTTTCTCAATATGTCCTGAATCCTAGGTCTTCTTTTGGTCCTATGTCCTACATCGTTGAAAAGAAAAAGGGTTAAATCCAATTTGGATCTAAGCAATGCATGAAAACCTAAAGAAATTATACAACAATCATACGTTCAGAATTGCACATTTTCTGACAACATGAATGCTAGGAAAAAGTATGCATCTACATTAATAGAATAGTAGTATCAAAGGGACATATATCTTTTTGAAGCCCTTTACCATATTTAAGAGATGCAATGAAGAAGAGTATCATAAGTAGTTTATTATCTTGAATTTTTATAGGGTGTGGATGATCATCATTGATTATCCAAACACTGTAGGAATCCATAACAATGTAGCTATCTACTATCCCCTTTCCCATCACAAGTTTCAACAAAGCAGTGCTATCTGGCAAAAGTGACATAGCTATGACAATGTGATGTTTAAACTTGCTGAAAACAGATAATAGATGTAATAATTTTTGTGGGTGTCACGAGCCCATGCTCAAACCTCATGAACATGTGCAAGTGTTCAACATGTGCAAGCAATAAGAACAAATTAAAACTAGAGAGTATGACAATATTTGTGCATAAATATGATAGATTTTTTAGAAGTATGTAGATATACATAAGAGTTAAGTGATGTATGCAGATGAATGGTCATGTTGATACAATTAAATAATGCAAGTCATTAAAAGATATTGTGGATTCATAAATGTAGAGCAATTTATGCACGTGCCGAGGAGAGAGAGTTTAATACTAATATGCACATAACAAAGAAAAGATGGATAACAGTGCTTTCCTAAAAGAAAAACAATAGTAATGCATATACAAAGCAGTGATAGACAAAAGTGATATCAAATTTAAATGATAAACTGCATATACAGAATAAACCAAATAACAATGTTGTTCAAGAAAATAAAGAGAAACATTGTAGTGTCGGGTAGCTAGGCATACTAATTTTCATGGGTGTCACGAGCCCGTGCTCGAAGCCCATGAAAAACAATTCTTACAAGAGTCAAAGTGACCCTTCATAAACAATGATACATACTTTCCACTATCAAGGACACCAGACAGTTAATAATTTTTTCAGACATATTTCACTAAATGTTAAGACCCAGTCCCAACAGTGAAAGGATGAAAGCATGTACACAATATAAAATATTGTGTCAAATATAATCAAATAAGGGGAAAACTCTACCTCTCATGTATGCAAGGAGAATCATTGTAATGTAATTCCACTGACATCTGAATGTATATGAGGATACAAAACTATTTGTTTCCTTAATAGGTTTAAGATTCAAGATTGAAAGATCTATTATTCTCTGTGCATAGACACACAACAAAGATGAGGATGAAATCTTGTAGACATTTCTTTTTTTTCTAATTATTATGACTATATATCAACATTGATTAGAATAGGTAAGTATATTTATATCACAGACTTATATAGTGCACACATTTACATACATGTAGTTACTTTTAAACATGTTGATCAAGTGTAACTTCATAGGTATTTGTTATATATCTAAGATGGAAGTGGTTCTAATTTTTTTCTTAAATTTTCTATGTAAGTTTGTTCTAGGGGATATTTTATAGCCATAGTAAAAGATGGAAACATAGAAGGTGTTAGTCATTATTTATTGTTGTTCACATTAAAGACATTCAAGTTAACAAAAGTAGAAACAATTGATGAAATATTGTTTCTTGTAGGTTCAATGATATATTGATGATCTATCATGTTAATTTATCTAATTCATCAATTACTCCCAGCTTAGAAATTTCCAGGTTATAGGAGTGGGAATATGCTTTAATCCTCTTTTCATTTAAGCAGAACACAGAAAGGGACATGGAGCATGTATTTCTTGTCATATGTGAATAATTTCAATATTTGTATTTGGTTCTTATTTGGGATATGAAATCTTTTATGGATTCTATATTGAAAGATTTATTATTCCCTTGTAACATTTGACAAATAGATTGCATAATTGATATGCTTTAATAGTTTGTATGCATCATTGTATAGATGTATAGAATATATGAGAATGAAATCCTTGAAGATATTTGTTTTATTTCTAATGATAATTACCATATATCAATATTGATTAAAATAGGTATTTATAATTAGTTCACATACTTATATTGTGCAAAATTTTATATCTGTGTAGTTACTTTTATAAATTTTGATCTAGTGTAACTTGAAAAGTATTTGATATATATCTAGGTTGAAAGTGGTTCTAACTTTTTTACTTGAATTTTCCATGTAAATTTTTTGTAGGAGATATTTTGCAGACATAGTGGAAGATATTGTGTTGCACATAAGAGATGATGAAGTTAAGAAAAGGAGAAACAAGTGATGGAATGTTTTTTCCTTGTAGTTCCACTAATATATACATGATCTATCATGTTGATTTATTTAAATTTTAATATATATTTTTCATTTGTTTTTGATATTAGCAGCAGGAAGAGGGTGTTGACCCAAGGTACAAAATAGCTAACAGGAAAGACTTAACAACATATTAAATCATCACCATCAACAGAAGTAAAAGTAGGTAAACTATCTACCTCTATCAAAAACCACAACAAAAATGCTGAACCAGCAATGGAAAGTGTCCAGAAATTAACAGTATTAGATTTTTGCATCAAAAAAGAAATACAAAGCCACGCAAGGCTATTTAAAAAATTCTTAAACTTAAAAAAAAAACCACTGGTCCAAAAATAGGGCTTGGGGTCTGTAGTGTGGTGGCCCCCCATCCCGTACTTCATCTTCAACTGGATCCCTTCCCATCCCATAAGTGCATCGATAGCAGTAGGTCCACCTACTCTTCATTAAGGAACTTAAAGAGTTCTCTATTTCCATCCACTGATTCCTTCCCANATTCTTAAACTTAAAAAAAAAACCACTGGTCCAAAAATAGGGCTTGGGGTCTGTAGTGTGGTGGCCCCCCATCCCGTACTTCATCTTCAACTGGATCCCTTCCCATCCCATAAGTGCATCGATAGTAGTAGGTCCACCTACTCTTCATTAAGGAACTTAAAGAGTTCTCTATTTCCATCCACTGATTCCTTCCCAGCCGAGGCTTGTTCATTCAGTAGGCAAAGGGTAGTGGAGGAGGGGTGCATTAATTTAAGAGAAAATTTACTAACATTCGCCAGCCTCCTTTTGGTGTTAGCCAAGTCCCCGTTCAATTTGGACACTGAGTTCTCTAGATTAACCATCTAGAATTTAATTTTTCCCACCAGTCCAGAGCCTGCAATAGACTTAGGGTCCTCAATCCTTTTATTAGGGCTAGAAATGTCTTTGCCCACATCATCCTCCATGTCCTATTTTTCAACTTTTCCCTCTTCCCTATCAGAATCAGTCTGATTGTCCTCCCTATTAGGGGACTCAACTAAAAATTCCTCTTTGTCAAAGAGCTCCTTCATTGCTTGTTTCCCTTTTTCTTTGGCAAGCCGAGAAGACCGGCGGGTACTGGTGGGTAGAGGGTCAACATTAAGGGGAAAATCTAGGTTAATGTATATTTTTTTCCCTTTTTTTGTAGCCTAAGGAGAGTCCTCCAAGGTGAGGTCATGCTTGCTTCCTGTACAGGGAGTAGGGGTCAGGAAGATACTAGTGGTATTAGGGTTAACCATAGGGGTAGAACCACCAATGGAGTCTAAAGGTGAGGGAATGCCTTGGTTTAGGGAGACAGACGGGGACAAATTATGTTGGGCCAGCTGGGTAATTTCCACAGTAGGTGGCGGGCAAAGAGCACGGTGGAAGTGGTAAATCCTAAAGATAAGCCCTTGGTGAAGGAAGATGGGTTTTTTTCCCAAAGAGATGGCTTCATTGACGGCCATAACCATATTCTCAAGCGAATGCAGAAGGTAAAAAGGTATTGAAATTAACATTTTATGTCTAAGATGATTGAGAAAGGGAAGGTGATAGTTATAGAAAGTACCAAACCTGCCCTCCAAGGTGAAGTATTTTATCACAGTCTTACATATCTTCAGCTAGAATTCTAGAAGATTCGCCATGCTATAGCCCCCATTCTTCGACATAGGTTTGTCGTCATTTGCAAATAACTGATCGATCTCTGTTCTGGCTTGGGTTTTAGTGGTTTTCTTCCACTTTCTGCCCATGGTTGCCATGCCCATGGCCTTTCATTTGTTTAAAATACATATTTGGTTCAAATTGATTCATTGTTCAATATATTTTCCAAATTTTTTTTATGTAGGTTACCTCAATAAAAATTTTTACTTATGAATTAGACATTCTACATGATCCTTGAAAATGTTAAATCTTGCACCCTAAAAAAGTTGTGTATGTATGTCTTACTTTGGAATTTTTGTTCCCTGAAATAGTTCAATTATAGTGGAAGGGACATAATTGAAACAATTTAAATTCTTCAAAATAGGATTCATTTGGTGGATTATGAAATTGAGAGCAAGATATATCAGTATAGCCAGCTACTATTTAATATCACCCTATCTCTTCATCACATATTATTGGAGAGAAGGATGAACTACTTGATGTGGTATGGATAACATTTTGTGTGTATGTATATGTATATTTACACACACACACACACACACACACAAACACATTTTTAGTTGATCATTTTATTTATGTTGTAAGCTCTTGAGTAGTTTGACTCACATGGTCTTTATCTTGTCTACCATAATTAGTGTTTATGAAATAGCTTATTTTATTCACCTTGATAGGTTGTCTCATGTTGTTTGTGATTATGGTTTCTTTTCAATTATTAATTCTTTGAATACCCTATCTAGATCTTGGTTTATGGAGTTATTTTACCTAGTAAATAGAATTTGGAATAACTTTATGACTTTGGAGATTGTTACCCTTATTTTTTTAGCATTTAAGCTTGGCTAGATTCTACTTCAGAAAATCTACAGAGTGATTCAATTTACCATGGATAAGATCATTTACGGTGTAATTTTGATATTAATTAATATTATAAGGCAATGATTGGTCTCTTCTGGTATAAAATATTGTTAATAAATGGTGGATAAAATTTAACATCTTATTCTAATGGCTCTGTCTAATATCTCAATATAATGGACAAATTAGATAATTATATTTCTTTGTGCGATTGAAATTGCAAGTTTGAGATAAATATATTACCTATAAACCTAAAATTTATGGCCTTATCCATCTATCCATTAGAGGGCTACAATTCCTAGGTAAGAACTACTCAGATTTTAGTTAAAAGGACCCACAAAGGTAGTATGCAATTCATTATTTTCTTCATCAGGATAATATTTTTAAACCTGTTCTCACAACACTTATTATTCTAATAGATGACTAGAAAAGAGAGAAGTAGATAATCGTCTGTGCTATGTTATTTTTTGCCTAAATCCATAGGTCAACTCCAGTATCTGCGATACCTTGACATGAGGAGTACAAAATATAATTGTTTCCTAATTAAAGTTTGTGATCTTCACTACTTGGAAGAGTTATATTTTAGTAGATGTGATTTAAAGCTTTGCCTAAATATTTTGTAAATCTTATCAAGCTAAAGATGTTTGGCATTAGCGACAATTTCTTGTCGAAATTCCCACAATACTTTCAACATCTTGAATATTTAAAAAATCTTAAAATTTCTTAGAATTAAAAATTTGTAAAATTCCATAATCTTCCGAAAATCCTTATTATAATCAAGTTTAGAAGATGCTCAAAATTGTGATTAATATTTCTCAAGAATGATATGGTATCTTTGAACACTATGGATCTATTTCACTACAAAAATCTTACTCAACTTCCACCATTGGTTCAGTGAAATATCTATGATATATCTTAATCTATATGGATGTAATAAACTTGTCAAATTAGATCTGTTACTTCTTTATGCATTTCAGGCATCTCACAATTTCAGAAATTATCCTTCGTAGAAGAAGTCAGGGAAATGAATGTGTATTTTAGTGGTTCTTCTCATATGCATAGTTACAATCAAACACAAATACAATGCATGATATGAATTTCCAAAATTTAGCTAAGTATTTATTCTTTTTTGAAGGTTTATTTCCTATAGTGTTCTTCCCATCCGTATTTTAGATTTGGTGGCTTTAAATTTTCTTTCTTCTATTTCACATTTGAACACAAATTGTACATATTTCCTTGCAAATATTTTAATTTATTTTTTGGGTAAAGACTTACCCATTTGAAGATGCAAAATTTGCAGGGAAATTAATCCCCTAACATAGCCTGATTTTTTTTTTTGCATAAAATTTTCTATTTTTCTAAATATTTTCTCACATTGTTCGTTGATTTGACTGTGCTACAGGAAGATCAAGGTCTCCTAACCAATATCCAACCCAAGGAAAATCTTTTTAACAAAAACTTAAATTAAAAACTTTAGAGAAAAACTAGGATCTTCAAGTAATTATGTCTTTTGTTTTGGCAGATGGGGAAAGATAAGTTAGGTCTACAACAATTGGTTTCTCCCATTAAAAATGGTAATTTTCTCTTCAAACCTCTATAGAATTAAATTTAAAAAAAGGTTTTTGAGAAACCTTCTAAAATGTAAAACATATTCTATGTAGTGTATCCAGGTAGAAGGAAAGAATCTCAAGACTGCTTTAAATATGCTTTCAAACTATAAACATTCTTATTATTAAAATTTTGAACCCTCTATTTTTTTAATTAACACAACCATAGCTTTTAATGGAATCATAATAGACTAGTTATCTTGATTTTATTTTGATGCATTCAAGGATGGAGGATCCAATGAAGGATTGTCCAAACTTGTAGCCAATAACCATAATAGCGGAAACCACCAAATACATAGAAATATATAATCAACATTCAGTTGTATATTATCATAGATAATCCATTACATCCAACATGTCAGGTTGTAAGGCCTTCCTAGTTACGACCAAACACAAAGATACTACTCAAGATCAACTATAGATGTTGTTTAAGACATACAACTCTCGATCCAGATTCTCAAAATCAACACTTCGATATGCTCCCTCAATCTGATGCTCTAAGCTAAGAACAAAATACAACTTAAATTAAAAAGGAAACCAATAGGTCAGCCTACAATAAAAAAACATTGGAAAAACCCCCTGATCCAGATTTACATTGACACAACCTCCAATGAGAGACCCCACATTAATTACACCATTGAAATTAAATCCAGAAGTTGGTCAGATCAAGTGGTGCAGGAGCACCCTTCAGCTGCTAGCTAGTTGGTGGTTTTTCTTGTAATTTTGGGTGTGAGTGTGTGAAAGACCCTCTTGTAGGGCAATGTAAATACATAAGGTCATGTTGACCAAGAATAGTTTAGGTAGTTTTCATTTTATGCTTATGTTTGGGTAGGATAGCTCTTTTTGGCTCTTGTTTAATGGACTATCCTTGATGATGTAATCAATGGGTAGGGTGATGTCATAGTGGTTCTTGGGGTCCTTGGATACCCTAGGTGGTCTAGCTAAGGTTAGATAGGTTGAAATGGTGGTGAAACACTTAAAAGGTGTAAGTTGCAATTACAATGTAAAATGTTGCTATGCAACATTAGCAACTTTCAAAAGTTGCTGACAACTTTTTGTTGTCTAGAGGATTTCGAGGTTCTAATGGTTTTTGAACCCATAGAAAGAGTGAAACATGTGTGTGGGAAGTATATAAGGTTACAAAACCCTAATTTCAAAGGGGGAGAAGACATTGTACAAATTTTTGATATTGGAGCCAAGACCTTGGAATGTGAAGACAATAGATTTGAAGGATTTTTGTTTTATTTTGTTGTGCATGGATTGAAACTGAGACTATGACCAGTTGTATCCATTGTATTAGATGTTTTAGTGGTTTTCAAACAGCTAGCTAAGTTTGTAGTTACTTTTCTTTGCAGTTTGTAAATTATTTTTGTTTCAGACAGCTTGATGTCCAGTTCTGAGCAAGGAGAAAGGATGTGGACCTAACTCCACTTCCGACCATTGGTTCTATATGGCCATATAGGAATGGAAACTAGGTCCATGGATCTTCAAGAATGTGGAAGGAGGAGCTCTAAAAGTAATTGCAAGTATTTTTAAACACTTGCCCTAGGCGAGCTACATGCACAACCCGGTTAGGAAGAGCAAGTGACAGTTGGTTTAAAAGTTTCAGGGGGTGTTCTCATGAGCCAATAATTACATGGGTGTATTGAATGATGTTATGCACATGTTCCCCAAATTGGAGGAGTGCCCAAGAATCCAACATGCCATGTTTTCAAGCCCAAGACCTCAAACTGGTCCAAAAGCAAGAAAGAAACCATTTTCAATAAGTAGGGTGTACGGACAGTACTGTACCCTAAGACCTATAAAATCCTTGTAGGTTTTTGATTTACTTGAAGACTACTAGAAGAGATTTGGAGGTTCTTTGGAGTTTTTGTGAAAAAAAAGTGTTGTCCTACAATCTAGGAGGCCTAATTGGCAAAAAGTGTTACAAGGCCTAGAAAGTAGGAATCTAGAACTTGATGGGAATATGGACCAACTTGATGGTTTCAAACCTAGGTTTCAATACAAAAATGGAGTATGTTGAAGCCCTGACCCTCCTGCAAATACAATTGTAAGTTTAGGGCTTGGAGTGGTTTGAGTGGAAGATTCTTGTAGAGCACAAGAATGGTGATTTTGATAAGATAGGTAGCTTCTTGATTGGAGGGGAGAGTTGATTCTTCCAAGTGGTAAAGGGTGGATTGAGGAAGCCCTAGAGTTCCTAGGAGAGGCCTAACAAGAGTTCCAAGAAAACTCAGAAGGATACCAAGCAGGCTCCCTATCATCAGGATATACAACTCAGGAGAAGTAAAATAGAGCAACAAAAATAACTCAGGAACAAGCATACTAGAGCAACAAAAAACAAACTTGGAACAAGCATGCTAGAGAAACAAGAAACAACTTAGAACAAGCATACCTAAGAAATAGGGTAACACAGTATTTTACCTAGCAGCCTCCAAACAAGCTAAAGAACCAAAGCAAACATATTTTTGTTTGATACAGGATTGCCAAGGATCCTAGGATGGTCCTACATCAAACACCCCAGGTAAAGAATATGTTCCCATAAATGAAATCATGAACATCTTAAGGGAATCAAAACATGTATCCCATACTTGTTCTTAACCCATATCTCCTCTTTCCCTTCATTCCATGTTGTCTTGACTCTGTCCTTTGTCCCATTTGACAAATTCACCAGTCTGGAACTTTTCTCATATCTGCTACGTACAACTTATAGTAGTGGACACTGATCATCCTCGGTAATTTTTATACTATCAATGTTTTGATGAACCACATTCTCATTCCACTGACTGATCAACTCGGCATCATCTACATCTCTTAATGTCACTAGTGTCAACATCTGTTGCACTATCTCAACCAAATATTTCATATTTTTCTTAATCTCAGTAAGTTCCTCACAGGTTTCATTCTCTTCTCCCTTCCTTTCACCCATAGGTTTATCACTTCTCTTTTCCTCATGTTTTTCACTGTCATTTGGAAAACATCTGATAACTCCACATCCGTTAGTCCCTACTTCCTGCAAAGGTAGTAGTTTATGCTTGGATCCATCCTACCTCACTACATAGGTATTTGCATGGCCATCAAATATAACATGTCTGTCATATTGCCAAGGCCTACTGAACAACAGGTGACAAGCATCCATAGGAAACACATCGTGCATAATATCTTATCATAATAAGATCCAATCTTAAAATTAACAAGGCATTTCTATTGAACCCTAATCTTAGACACATCTTCTATCCAACTAATCTGATAAGGATTAGGATGTTTTATTCTTCCCAAATTTAACTTACTGACCATCTCTTCTAAAATAAAGTTCTCAAAATTGCCACCATCAATTGTGACATTACATACCTTATCCTTGCACTTACATCTGGTTCTGAATAAATTTCTTATCTGTACCGATTCATTAATACATGTAGCTAGCCTTCTAGTGATCATAACTTTATCTTCTTCTGTAGCATTCACTGAGCTTTCCTCGGTCATCAAGGTGAACTTATTTTGAGGACATGACCAGGCCTTATGTCCCTTCTCACTACACTAAAAACAAGTACCTCTAAAATCACTTCTTTCTCTTCTTATATACCCACAATTATAATCCTTAGTCGTTTGACTACTGCTAGATCATACCTTGGTCTTCTTTGGATTATCCACCACCTTAATCTCAACAGTTGTGTCATCATTCCTACCACCTTGGTAACTGTTATTATGTCTTCTCTAAAACCTCTTGTTCAACTTCTCCTAAATATGAAATGCTATCTGATAAGCATATCCTATGGTTTTCATTCGAACAGTAAGTAACTCTTCTTGAATACTAGCTCTCAAGCCATAGATATACCTAGAAACTTTCTCCTTGTCATCTTCTAAATGTCCTGTCCTAATTAGGATCCGATAAAACTCCTCAGTTTACTCTTGCACCAATTTGTTTTCCTGCCTCAAACTTTGCATCTTCTTGAACATCTCCAATTCATAATCCACTGGAATAAATTGCTTATTCAACTTTTCAACCATTCAATTTTGTCTAATGATCTTGTCTTTGCCTCTCCGACTTCTTTCCAATTGAATTTCTCTCCACCATATGTTCGCATGACCTTTTAGATTTGTCTTTGCAAACTGAACTCTATCACGATCTTCCACTTATATATGCTCAAACTATTCATCCATCTCATTAATCCAATCGTTCAAATCTTCAGACCTAAGGATTACAACAAATGTCGAAACTTGAATCTTAGGTATTTTCCCAATTTTAGACATAGATCTCATAAATCTAGCCTCCTCTAGATCTTTGACATCTTCTTCAGCTTCTTCAAAATGATCTTCTTCGTCAGAATCTTCACCATTATTTCAGTTATCTCTAGACACATTCTTTCTTTGAAGCTACTCTCACAGAGCTTGTACTCGCTTCTGCAAAGCTCAAAAATCTTAAAGATTCAATTCCTCCTTTCGTTCTTCCACTATGATCTCATGAGTTTTTTTCAAAGACTTCTTCGCTCCACAAATCTCCAAAAATTTGAAATCTAACTCACTCTCCAGCGATTGAAACTCTGCTCTGATACCACTTAATGCAGTCAAGGATGGAGGATCCAATGAAGGATTGTCCAAATTTGCAGCCAATAACCATAATAGAAGAAACCACAAAATACATAGAAATATAATCAACATTAAGTTCTCTATTATCATAGATAATCCATTACATCCAACATGTTGGGCTGTAAGGCATTCCTGGTTACGACCAAATACAAAGATAATACACAAGATCAACTACAGATCTTTTTTAAGACATACAACTCTCGATCTAGATTCCCAGATCCAACACTTTGATTTGCTCCCTCAATCTGATACCCTAGGCTAAGAACAAAATACAACTTAAATAAAAAAAGGTAACCAACAGGTCGGCCTACAATAACAAACATTGGAGAAACCCCACGACCCAGATTTAGGTCCACACAACTCCCAATGAGAGACCATACATTAATTACACCACAGAAATTAAATCCAGAAGTCGGATAAATCATGATAAACAACTCAGGAGAAGCAAAACTGAGAAACAACAGCAACTCAAGAACACAGATCATCGAGCAACAGGAAAATGACTCGATGCAACAGAAAACCAACTCGAAACAAGCATACCTGAGCAATAGGAAACAACTCAGAAAAAACATACTTGAGCAATAGGGTAACAAAGTACTTTACCGAGCAACCTCCAAAAAAGATAAAGAATAAAAGCAAACATATTTTTGTTTGATACAGGATTGCCAAGGATCCTAGGATGCACCTGCATCATCTTTTGCTTATTAAATGAATAAATTGAAGAGTTTAATTTTGTAGGATCTACCACAATAGAAATAAAAGTAATTGCAATGGAATCATTATAGACTAGTTATCCTAATTGTCTTATGGTTATTAAATGAACTAATTAAAGGATTTATTTTTCTAGGATCTACCACAATAGAAAGAAAAGTAAAGACAAGCATTGTCAGTAAAATTTATTGTTCAAGAATTTTCGTTGTAGCTCCACTTCTTGAAATGATTTCAAATTGAAATGTTGAATCCAAAATAATAGCTATTGGAGGAACCTAATGAGCCAATCAAATTTGTTGACTTTGGTGTTGCTAAAAGCCCCACAATTTAAGTATGTGATTTTTAACTTGTTTATTCTACTATTTTCTTTTTCTTTGAGGCAAATATTTGTAGACAAATAATACTTCATATTTTAATTTCTTATGTTGGTCAATATGAATGTTCAGTGGGTGGGGCCATTTGATTTCCATGTTCCACAAAATCTGAGTAATAGAAAATACAATTTAACAAATGATAGCCATTGTGCTTGTTTTGAGCAAGACTATATTAAACATCTTCTACCTGAAAAATATCGATTGACACAAAGATAATTTATGTTGCCTTTGATCTATTGATACAAGCAGTGGAATCTGAATTTAAATGAACTAAGCTAATTGATTGTGTCAAACAAGGAAACAATGGCATGAAAAAGTTGGCATATCAGTTAGAAAAACTGAAAGTAGTAGTTGACATTCTTAAAATTTTGAAATGATTCACATGAACGTAATGTTTATGTACAAATGATATAAGATAAATGTTTTTCTATCAAGAGATTTTGTAGTCATAAATATACTCATGTTGAATATGAAGGGCACTATTTTTGAGGTACTTCAAACCAGGTCACACATGTTCAATCCATGTTTAAATACTATATGATGTTGTGCATATTTCTACTTTATGGTTTAGCATTCTTAACTTGTTCTTGTGCCTTATTGAATAAGAGTGTACATCATAGCATTTTGGTCTAGTTATTATGAAGATAATCAATTGAAGTTGGGGTTATAAATGATCACAAATACTATGAGTTAGAAGCCACTCCTGGAATATTTTATACATTGCCCATCTCTACTAAATATTTCATAGATTTTTTCTTTTCAAGAATTCAACTAGTAGCTAAGATATCTAAAGTTGCTCCCACATTTTATTGGTGTTTTGAATAGACCATTGAGTTTTTCTTTTCAGGCATTCAACTAATTGCTATGATATCTAAAGCTTCTACCATAATTTATTGGTGGTTTGAATAGGCTATTCGTTTAAGAAAGGTGCATATTGATTTTAATTACTCAGTTTCAATGATGACTCATTTTAAATTTAAACTAGCCTATTATTTATTTTGTCTAACGAAATGATTTCTAGGTCTAATTTCCAAAACTACCTTGCCATTACTTGGCATGAACTATGTTGCACTGCAACCCTTCATTTGCAATAGCTTATATTCAATTTGGAGTAATATTGTTTCATATTGTCTCAAATGAGTTATGTTATCTTTTGGAGTAATATTTATCCATATTATCTCAAATGATTTATTTTATATTTTGAAAATATTGATGGAATTGAACACCTTTATTCATCAATGAAACTGTGCATATTCATCTATTTATCCCAGCAGTGTGGTATTGATGAAACACAAGAAAGCGATTCAATATTAAATTTATATATATTTGTTCTTGATTAATTTTTATGGCTTTAATGTGACTATGCTTACATGACATAGGAATTGGATGGAGAGTAGGGTTATGAGAGTAATGATATTAAGAAATAGTAATAATGCATGTATGATATTTGATTTCATTTAGAATAACTACTAAGCATATAAAATTATATATTCTTTATAATTCTAAGTTTACATTTTTTTTTTTTTATAATTGTAATTAAAATTCAGTATTAAGTCAAGCAATGTTTATGTGTCCTACATATTTAAGAATATTAATAATGAAGACAAGAGTTTAAATTTCTTTTAGAATAACCAATGAGCATATAAGACCAAAAAAATAAAATTGCAACAATTTTAAGTTTAAATTTAATTTTTTTCTTTTAAAAAATTGTAATTAGAAGTGAGTTCATTTAGGTTTAGAGATATAGTTTAATCAAGGTTATGGTAAGGTTTAAAGGTTAATTATAGTGTAGAAATGAATCAAGGTTTAAAGACTAATTAGGGTTGTTTAAGGCCATGTTTTAATTAAGGCTATGGTTAGAATCAAATAAATAATTTTAGTTGTGATTAAAATAGGAATAGCTTTCAATTAGGGTTAATTATAGTAATATTTGAAATTAAAATTTTGATTAAAATTAAGGTCATGTTAAAATGGGACTATAAAAGAGTTAGAATTAAAATTAGGGTTAGGGTAGAGGGATGATCAGATTTAGGTTATCGTTAAACAAAAGTTGTGGTTACAACAAGATTATAAAGATTTTATTAATATTGATAATAAATATTTAATTCTCTTAAAAATGATATCCCTTGCTTAATATAAGTTTTTAATTTGATTCATATAATTATTATGACAATCAATTTTAAAAACTTTTATTATTTTTTAATCTATATTTACATATCCTTAGTTTTGACAAATGCAATGTGCTGAATGTCTTCTAGGCTGGCGGACAAAACTAACAAATTTCTTGATTAAATCTCTGAAGAATGTTTGGAACAATAATGTTGGCAACCTCCGGTCCAAACATAGGCAGATTCCACTGTATAAATTGGATTGCATTAGAATTACGTGATTTCCTTGTATTTTTTAATCTATATTTTAATATCGTAAATGATAATAAAATAATAGAGCTCCGTAAATTGTAATTCTGCCTGATTAAAGTAGCTTAATAAATGGTGGGCGTCATCATATCATTGTTATTTTATAATTTATAGAAATTGTGCCTTAGTTTTAAGAATTGTAGACTGGCGGAGAGAACTAACAATTTCCTTGATTAAATCTCTGAAAATTGTTTGGAACAATAATGTTAGAAACTCGAGTCAAAACAGAGGCAGATTGAACTCTATAAATTGGATTGGATTAGAATTTCTTCACAATAGTGTTCAAAGAGCATTAAAGAATATGGCAAAGGCGATGAAATTGTTTTGCGTGCTGCTAATAATAACAATGGCATCGGTGCTGGGTATGTCAGGTATGACAGTAGCTCAACCTCATGATTAGTGCATTGAAGATTTTGATTCTCACGATTTTGATATATTGGCAGGTGTGGCTCTCGCTGAAGTGGCTGAAGGTGTTTGTGATGATCCCTGCACTGACTCTGATATGTGTGATGGAGATTTAATATGCTGCAATATCGGGTATTGTGATGTTGGTGTGGGATATTGCTGGGATGTTACACAACCTTGCCCCACTTGAACTTCTCAAAATAAATAATCTATTTTACTTTAGACATATACAAATATTATTATCATACGTCAGTGTGGGATATCACTGATGAGATATTAGAGTACCTTGCCTTACATGAACTTTTCCAAATAAATAATTTATTATGCTTTAGACATATGCAAATATTATTATAAAAAATTATGTTAAATAATCTTTTATACTTTGGACATATGCAAATATTATTATCATAATTTAACTTTGTTTTATATCATTACATTGTGAAAAGTATGATGCTCTTGATTGCAGTAATACAATACAGTTTAGTTAGCTACACTAGTTATCTAATATTACGAGTCATAATTTATATTAGATTCAAGTTGAAAGAAAATTAAATTTTGATATTTATGAATATATGACATCTTATATCAATATTTTTTTGTGAGCATGTTTGGTTATCTAAGTAGACTATAGGCTTTATTGAATTATAGAATCATCTACATAGAATGGAAATGGTCACTTTATTGTACTTGAAAGAGAAATGATTATCTTTTATTGTGTAGTAGCTAATTTTCTTAAATTGATTATGGTCACTTTGTTGCATCGTAATATATTGTTTTTAGATAAAAGGGAGACACACACTCACTAACGTTATAGTAACAATAGTGATGATACTTCTATCCGAGTAGATATTGAATTTTAGATTCTTGTCACATTGAAGAAGTGAACATGAAAAGTGAATTAGATAAATTAATTAATAATGAATAAACTAATAGTTTTTTAGTTGATCATGGTATTTATGTTGTGAGCTCTTGAGTAATTTCACTCACATTACCTCTTTATCTTCTCTACTATAATTAGTGTTTATGAAATAGCTTATTTTAATAGAATCTGAAATAACTTTATGACATTGGAGATTGTTACCCTTATTTTTTTTTTAGCAATTAAGCTTGGCTAGATTCTACTTTAGAAAATCTAAGGAGTGATTCAATTTACTATGGGTAAGATCATTTACGGTGTAATTTTGATATTGACTAATATTATAAGGCAGTGATTCGTCTCTTATGGTATAAAATCTTGTACTTAAATGATGGATAAACTTTAACATCTTAATCTAATAGCTCTTTCTAATAGTTTAATAAAATGGACAAATTGGGATATACATAGTGCGTGGGCTTTGATGCTCATTAATGGTTGTGGATATAGCATGAATGAATGAAGCCATGTGGCCTCACTTCACTAATTTTGTAGTGTTTAAATTGGTGCTTGCACTAACTATGGTGTATCAGTGATATTGAGAAAAGTGGTACTTGAGCTCTTATTCGAAACTCATTTTGCAAGATGCAACTTAATAGGCATTAAACAGAAAGTCAAATTATATATTTTAATAATGGGGCATATCGTGATCTATTGAGTGCTTATTAGCAAAGTACAAAATGCATAAGTTAATAATAAAATGTTTGGTTGAAATCTTGATGTGTATGCATGGGTAGACTTACATAGTAGGAATAATAAATGTGGGGAATTACCTTGTCTTATGGTTTTCTTTATTTTTTTTATCTCTTAGCATCCTTTGTTTGATTCAGGTTCCATGAATTGACACAACCCACTTGTTTTAACATGCATAGATTTGTTTTTAATTCATTAATTAGTAAATTAACTGGGCTATTTGTTCATTCATATGTGTATTGATATTCCTATCTTTCAATTGCTCAAATATTGGGTCATGTATGACACTGGAGAATTATTGGTATTCTGGATATATAATTATGTACTTTCCTTAGTAGTTTTCATACTAATCTGATGTTCTAACATGGTAGAAAGTTTTTGGAAGGTGTTTCTTATGTCTCATGCAGGTAGTGTCATGACATATAAGAGAATTAATGAAAGAATCAGATATTAATGAAAGTACATGTTCTATATGAATAAGGAGAACACTTAGAAGACTATGGAAGGACTGACGAGTTAATCATATATAAAATATTGTGTCAAATATAATCAAATAAGGGGAAAAAATATAACCCTCATGTATGCAAGGGGAATCATTGTATTGTAATTACATTGACATCTGAATGTATTAGAGGATACAAAATTGTTCTTGTCCCTAATAGGTTTAAGATTCGACATTGAAAGATCTATTATTCCCTTGTAGCTTTTCACAAATGCATTGCATACTTGATATGCTTGAAAATTTTGTATTCATCTTTTCACAGACACACAAAAAAAGATGAGGATGAAATCTTTAAGACATTTCTTTTCTTTCTAATGACTATGACTATATATCAACATTGATTAGAATAGGTATGTATATTTATATCACCGACTTATATAGTACACACATTTACATACATGTAGTTACTTTTAAATATGTTGATCAATTGTAACTTCTAAGGTATTTATTATATATCTAAGATGGAAGTGGTTCTAATTTTTTCCTTAAATTTTCTATGTAAGTTTAATCTATGGGATATTTTACAGTCATAGTAGAAGATGGAAACATATAAGGTGTTAGTCATTATTTACTGTGTTGCACATAAGAGACATTGAAGTTAACAAAAGTAGAAACAAGTGATGAAATATTTTTTCTCGTAGGTTCAATGATATATTGATGATCTATGATGTTAATTTATCTAATTTATCAATTACTCCCAGCTTAGAAATTTCCAAGTTATGGGAGTGGGAATATGCTTCAATACTCTTTTCATTTAATTGACACACAAAAAGGGACATGGAGCATGTTTTTATTATCAGATGTGTATAATTTCAATATTTGTATTTGGTTTTTATTTGGGATATGCAATATTTTATGGATTCTATATTGAAATATTTATCATTCCCTTGTAACATTTGACAAATGCAATGTGTTGATCATCTTGTTATCCTAATTTTTTACATGCGGTATAATAACCAAAAAACAACAAAAGATTGCATAAAAGTACACCTCTTAAATACTAGTCTTCAACTAATATAGATAAGATACAATGATATTGCATTCATATCATCAGTTACATTGTACTCTAAGTATTGATTATATTCAAGTTTTCAAATACATACTTGATCATTACATTGTGTATTCAAACTGAATGTGATAAATAGTGTTCTTTTCATTTTACATTTTTCACATTGGAACTTAGGGGAACATATGCAGAAAGGAGAGCATGATAGAAGTATTAGGTATAGTGGTCCATGCATTGCCTTGAAGTATCTTCTTTATTCTGGAGTTGGTTGTCTGCATTGTCTGAGTCTTCATGTCCTTTGTATTGTCTCAATATTTCCTGCATCCTAGGTCTACTTTTTGTCCTATGTCTTGCATCATTGAAAAGAAAAAGGGTTAGATCCAATTTGGATCGAAGAAATGCATGAAAACCTAAAGAAATCATACAACAATCATACTTTCAGAATTGCACATTTTCCAAAAACATGAATGCAAGGAAAAGGTATGCATCTACACTAATAGAATAGTAGTATCAAAGGGACATATATCTTTTTGAAGCCCTTTACCATATTTAAGAGATGCAATGAAGAAGAGAATCATAATTAGTTATATTATCTTGAATTTTTATAAGATGTGGATGATCATCATTCATTATCCAGACACTGTAGGAATTCATAAAAATATAGCTATCTACTTTCCCCTTTCCCATCACAAGTTTCAAGAAAGCGGTGCTATCTTGCAAAAGTTGCATAGCTATGATAATGTGATGTTTAAACTTGCTCAAAATAGATCATAGATGTAATAATGTTTGTGGGTGTCACGAGCCCATGCTCAAACCTCACGAACATGTGCAAGTGTTCAACATATGCAAGCAATAAGAACAAATTAAGGCTAGAGAGTATGACAACATTTGTGCATAAATATGAAAGATTTTTCAAGAGTATGCAGATGTACATAAGCATTAAGTGATGTATGCAGATGCATGGTGGTGTTGATATAATTAAATATTGCAAGTCATTAAAAGATATTGTGGATTCATAAAAGTAGAGCAAGTTATGCAGGTGCAGAGGAGAGAGAGTTTAATACTAATATGCACATAACAAAGAAAAGATGGATAGCAATACTTTCCTAAAAGAAAAACATCAGTAATGCATAGACAAAGAAGTGATAGAAAAAATTTCTATCAAATGTAAATGATAAAATGCATATATAGAATAAAGAAAATAACAATGTTGTTCAAGAAAATAAAGAGAAACATTGTAGTGTTGGGAAGCTAGGCACAACAATGTTCATGGGTGTCACGAGCTCGTGCTCAAACCCCATGAACAACAATTCTTACTAGAGTCAAAGCGACCCTTCATAAATAGTGATACATATTTTCCACTATCGAGGAGACTAGACAATTAATAATTTTTTCAGACATATTTCACTAAATGCTAAGACGCGGTCCCAACAGTGAAAGGATGAAAGCATGTAAACAATATAAAATATTGTGTCAAATATAATCAAATATGGGGAAAAATCTACCCCTCATGTATGGCGCAACGGGAATCATTTTAATGTAATTCCACCGACATCTGAATGTATATGAGGATACAAAATTGTTCGTTTCCTTAATAGGTTTAAGATTCAACATTGAAATATCTTTTATTCCCTTGTAGCTTTTCACAAATGCATTACATACTTGATATGCTTCAATATTTTACATTCATCTATGCATAGACACACAAAAAAGATGAGGATGAAATCTTTAAGGCATTTCTTTTGTTTCTAATGATTATGACTATATATCAACATTGATTAGAATAGGTATGTATATTTATAACACAAACTTATATAGTGCACACATTTACATACATGTAGTTACCTTTAAACATGTTGATCAAGTGTAACTTCATAGGTATTTATTATATATCTAAGATGGAAGTGGTTTTAATTTCTTTCTTAAATTTTCTATGTAGGTTTGTTCTAGGGGATATTTTATAGTCATAGTAGAAGATGCAAACATAGAAGGTGTTAGTCATTATTTATTGTGTTACAAATTAAAGACATTGAAGTTAACAAAAGTAGAAAAAAGTGATGAAATATAGTTTCTTGTAGGTTCAATTATATATTGATGATCTATCATTTTATTTATCTAATTTATCAATTACTCCTAGCTTAGAAATTTCCAAGTTATGGAAGTGGGAATATGCGTCAATCCTCTTTTCATTTAATTAGCACACAAAAAGAGACATGGAGCATGTTTTTCTTGTCATATGTGAATAATTTCAATATTTGTATTTGGTTTTTATTTGGCATATGAAATATTTTATAGATTCTATAGTGAAAGATTTAGCATTCCCTTGTAACATTTGACAAATAGATTGCATACTTGATATGCTTTAATAGTTTGTATGCATCATTTTAGAGATGTATAGAATATATGAGAATGAAATCTTTGAAGATATTTGTTTTCTTTCTAATGATAATTACCATATGTCAATATTGATTAAAATAGGTATTTATAATTAGTTCACATACTTATATTGGGTAAAATTTTATATTGTGTAGGTACTTTTAAAATTTTTGATCTAGTGTAACTTGAAAAGTATTTGATACATATCTAGGTTGAAAGTGGTTATATATATATATATATATATATATATATATCATGTTGATTTATTTAAATTTTAACATGTATTTTTAATTTGTTTAAAATACATATTTGGTTCAAATTGATTCATTGTTCAATATATTTTCCAAAATTTTTTTATGTAGGTTACCTCAAGAAAATTTGTTAGTTATGAATTAGACATTCTACATGATCCTTGAAAATGTTAAATCTTGTACCCTAAAAATGTTGTGTATGTATCTCTTACTTTGGAATGTTGTTTCCCGTATCGGTTCAATTATAGTGCAAGGGACATAATTGGAACAATTTAAATTCTTCAAAATAGGATTCATTTGGTGGATTATGAAATTGAGAAAAAAAGATATATCAATATAGCCACCTACTAATTAATATCTCTCTATCTCGTCATCACATATTATTGGAGAGAAGGATGATCATTGTATTTATGTTGTGAGGTCTTGAGTAGTTTCACTCACATGGTCTTTATCTTCTCTACCATAATTAGTGTTTATTAAATAGCTTATTTTAATAAATTTGATAGGTTGTCTCGTATTGTTTGTGATTATGGATTATGATGGATTATTTATTGTTTAAGTGTCCTATCTAGATCTCGGTTTATTGAGTAATTTTACCTAGTAAATAGAATATGGAATAAATTTATGACATTGGAGATTGTTACCCTTATTTTGTTTTAGCAATTAAGCTTCCCTAGATTCTACTTCAGAAAATCTACAGAGTGATTCAATTTACAATGGATACGATCGTTCACAGTTTGATTTTGATATTAACTAATATTATAAGGTAGTGATAGGTCTCTTATGGTATAAAATCCTTGTAATAAATGGTGGATAAACTTTAACATCTTAATCTAGTGACTCTGTCTAATAGCTCAATATAATGGACCAATTGGAAAATCATATTTCTTGGTGCGGTGGAAATTACAAGTCTGAGATAAAAAGATTACATATAAGCCTAAAATATCTAGACTTATCCATCTGTCAATTGAAGGAATATAATTCCCAGGTAAGAACTACTCAAATTTTAGTTAAAAAGACCCACAAAAATAGTATGCAATTCATTATTTTCTTCACCAGGATAATATTTTTAAACCCGATCTCACAAATTTTTTTATTCTAGTAGATGGATAGAGTAGAGAGTAGTAGAGAATCATTTTTTCTATGTTATTTTCTGCCTAAATCCATAGGTCAACTCCAATATCTGCGATACCTTGACATGAGGAGTACAAAATACAGATATTTCCCAATAAAAGTTTGTAATATTCACTGCTTGGAAGAGTTATATTTTAGTAGATATGATTTAAAGCCTTACCTAAATATTTTGTAAATCTTATCAAGCTAAAGAGGCTTGGCGTTAGCGATGATTTCTTGTCAAAATTCCCACAATGGTTTCAAAATCTTGAATCTTTACAAAATATTAAAATTTATTGGAATTTAAAATTTGTAAAATTCCCTACTCTTCCTAAAAGCCTTATTATACTCAAAGAAGCTCAAAAGTGTGAGTAATATTTCTCATGTATGATATGGTATTTTTGAAGAATATGGATCTATTTCATTGAAAAAAGCTTACTCAACTTCCACCATTGGTTCGGTGACATATCTCTTAGATATCTTAATCTAGATGGATGTAAGAAACTTTTTAAATTGGATCACCTTCCAAAATAGGTTACTTCTTTATGTATTTAAGGTTGCTAAAAAATGTAGAAATTATCCTTCAGACAAGAAGTCAACGGAACGGTTGTGTATTGTAGTGGTTCTTCTCTTGTGCATAGTTATGATAAGACACAAAGACTATGCATGATAGGAAGTACTAAAATTCAACTAAGTATTTACTATTTATTGAAGGGTTGTTTCCTACAGTCATCTTCTTATCTGTATTTTCATGTTGGTGGCTTTAAATTTTCTTTCTTCTATTTCACGCACAGGCCCTACAAGGTGAAAAGGAAGATTCAGGCTGGCATCGACCTTGGTCAAATCTATTCAGGATCAAACCCTCGGGCAAGTCCCTTTTTCTAAAGATAAAAGACCTATCTGAGAAGGAAAAAGGAAAATATGCTATTTCATTACTAGACAAACTCGTTGACCATAATATTGCCTCAATGTCTCTCACCTTGGTGGGAAAATTTTCTGGTCTCGGACCAAATATTGATATTGTTAGATGCTTTGCCAAACAGAAATGGAATCTAAAAGGTCAGGTTGAAATTAAAGCTATGGCTAGAGGTTTCTTGTCCTTAGAGCTCTCTTTCCTAGATGACTATGCTAAGATCCTTTGTGTGTGACATGGGCTATTGTTAAATCCACTCTTACCCTGCAAAAGTGGACCCCTAACCTGGACCTAAATGTCTCTTTTTATGTTCAAGCTCCGGTTTGGGTTAGGCTACAAGAGCTCCCTCTGAAGTTCTAGTTTGAAGACGTCTTTACTGGAATCATGAAATCCTTTGGTGAGCTTCTCTCAACTGACCCAGTGACTGAGGATTGGCGACGCCTTACCTATGAAATAATTTTTATAGGGGTGGAACAAGGGAAATATATGCCAGAGGTTATTGAAATCCAATCTAATCTTGGAAAAAGGCTACAGTAACTAGAATATGAAAGTGTGCCTTTTTCTTGCTTCCAGTGTAAGAAGGCAGGACACATGGCCAGGAAATGCCCTGCTCTAGCTAAGGAAAAAGAAAATAAAGCCCAAAAAAAAGGGGGGAAACTCAAATATCAACTCCCCAAAGACGCTATCTTGGGGAACCCCCAGGTTGTGGCTCAAGTTTGGTGAAAGAAGGACTCCTCCTAGGACCTCTCTATTAGGATTGGGGGAGCTGCTGAGTCAGCTTCTATTTTCAAATAGGATCCTAATCAGATTTATCCCACAAAGGTTAAATTTCTAGACCTACAACCTTTTGTGGTGGCAGAACCAATTTCGAAAGCGAGTACTCTTAAATCCTTTGAGGATCAGTGGTTTGATAACGAACTTCCATCCCCTTCAGTGGCGGTTCCTCAATCCCCTGAACCTTCTTGGGAGATTGGGGTTTTCTTGCCAACATAGAACTCTCCAAAGGGTGTGGCTTCACTATCTCACACCAATCCTGAGAACCAAGACATGGAATTGGAAGCTCTTCTTAACTCAATAACTCTGGGAAGCTTCACCGAAATGGAAGGAATATTCGCAAAATACAAAGAAGGAAAGGAGGGGGAATGGACAAAGTTCAGGAATAGAAAAAGTAGTAGAGACCCATCCCCGGTCTCCCCAGCAACAATAAGAAGCAAGAACAAATCTGATCTGGGAGGTATAAAGAAAGGGGCAGGGAAAAAATCTATGTTTCAGATCTGGTGAGAAGAAGCTTGAAAAAACATTGCAGATAGAACCCAACAGATAATCCAAGTTGCCCATACTCCCAGTTCTAAATGAAGCTAATATCATGGAATATTTGCAGACTCAATGGGCCACACAAGAAGGATGTTTTGAGGAATAGGAGCAAGGTTCGTAGACCTGATGTTATGCTTATCTAGGAAACAAAGATGAAAAAGGATAAATTGGAAGGAATCAAATTTTGTAATTCTATGGAAAGATTCACAACTAACTCAGAGGGAGCCTCTAGAGGGTAGACGACTCTGTGGAACTCCTCTCTTTGGACAGTGGATGGTATCTATGGAGAAGGTAAAACTTTTCTAAGTATAAAGAAAGTTGGTATATCATGAATATCTACGCTCCTAATTCTAAACGTGAGTGGAAAATATTATGGGACAAACTTAGAAGTATTATATCATCATTGGATCTCTCTAAATGCATCATCATGGGGGATTTCAACACCCCCCTCAAAGAAGGGGAAAATTTGGGTGGGATCATCCCCGACCGGGAAAGTAGGCAGGATCTCATGGACTTTATTAATGATCAAGGTCTTTTAGCTTTGGATCTTCAAGGGGATAATTACACTTGGAGGAACAGGAGAACTGGGATAGATTGTATTCAAGTAAGATTGGACAGAGCGCTGATTACAACTAACTGGTTGACCTCCCATGGCAGAAAACTCTCATCTCTAGTAAGAATTGGATCAGATCATTCTCCCCTCTCTCTTATCCTAGACCTATTTACCAAGCACAAAAACTTCCCTTTTAGATTTGAAAGAATATGGATAACTCACCCTAGCATAAACAATAAGATTCTAGAATGGTGGAATATCGACATCAAAGGTTCTACTATGTTCAAAATAGCCAAAAAACTCAGAAATGTTAAAATCAACATTAAGATCTGGAACAAAAGGGAGTTTGGGGACATCTTTGGATCCAAAGAAAAGACCATCTTTGATCTTCAATCTATCCAAGAATTTATCTAGAGAGACGTGTATGATGAGGATAACCTAAATCAAGAAAAAATAATGCTCTTGGAATACCATAATGTGATAGGCAAGGAGGAAATATACTGGAAACTAAGGTCTAGATCCATATAACTTAAGGAAGGGGATCAAAATACTCGCTTCTTTAACCTATCTACCATGAAAAAAAGGGTGTCCAATAGAATCAGTAGCATCAGAAGTGGGAATCAAATTGTGTGGGAAGACAAAGGTATCTCTATTATGGCAGAGGATTTTTTCAAAACCCTCCTCTCGAAAGACTCTAACCTATCCGATTTGGACTAGGAGAAGCTCTTAATCAATATTCCTCCTATCATAATAGATCATCATAATAAATCCCTGTGTGCTATTCCTAATATGGAGGAAGTGAAAAAAGACCTGGACTCTCTTCCAAGGGGCAAGGCCCCAAGCCCCGAAGGCTCTCTGATTTTTTTCTTCCACAGGTTCTGGGATACTGTAAAAAATGATTTGGTCAGAGCCATGCAGGAATTCTTTGGGTCTAGGAATCTTCTTAAACAATTTAATGCCACCTTCCTTGTGCTTATTCTGAAAGTCTCAGGGGTGGATTCCATGGATCTTTTTAGACCTATTAGCTTATGTAAATTTTTCTACAAGATCATCTCTAAGGTCATCACTGTCATGATTCTTCATTTTCTCCTCCTCATTATTGCTCAACAACAGTCTGGCTTTGTCCCAGGGAAACAGATCTTGGACTCTATTATGGCGGCGCACGAAATGATTCATTCCTTAGAAGCTGGGAATAAGAAGAGTTTCCTTCTCAAGCTTGATTTATCCAAAGATTATGATAGAGTGGATTGGTCCCTTCTCATGAAAGTGTTACGTGCTTATGGCTTTAATGAGAAAGTTTATCTCATCATTAACTAGCTTATCTCTTCGCCTTCCTTCTTGTTCTTGGTTAATGGATCCCCTTTGACCTTCTTTAGATCTTCACGTGGTCTGAGACAAGGGGAACCCCTGTCCCCTATTCTCTTCATTATTTTAGCGGAGTGCTTGGGAAGATAAATCACTGCTCATAGGTCTTCTGGGGAGCTAAAAGGCATCAGGCTATCTTCTGGTATCTCCATCTTCTCCCATCAACACTT
This sequence comes from Thuja plicata, assembly GCA_018584345.1. Taxonomy (NCBI): domain Eukaryota; kingdom Viridiplantae; phylum Streptophyta; class Pinopsida; order Cupressales; family Cupressaceae; genus Thuja; species Thuja plicata. The sequence continues at coordinate 380,795 of MU215130.1, forward strand.
CATTGATGATACCATATTAGGAGGGGAAGTGTCTGTGAATGAGGCTAAATTTGTCAAAAACTAGCTAGAGTCCTATACTAGGGCCATGGGTCAGTATATCAACTGGAACAAGAGTTCCTTATACTTCATCGACACTCCTGAGATCAGACAAAAAAGAATGGCATATATTATGGGGTGTGGCATTGGTTCCTTCCCTTACATCTACTTAGGCCTCTTGGTGGGAGCTAAACCGTCGAAAGAATTTTTGAATAGACTAATTGACAGATTTAACAAAAAGTTGGCAGGGTGGAAGGGCATCATTCTCATCCAAGCAGGAAAGATTTAGCTGGTCAAGTATACTCTCCAAAACCTCCATGCCTATGCCCTCAACCTTTTCTCCATCCCATCTAGGGTGGTTGATGCCTTGGAAAAAAATCCAAAGAATATTTCTTTGGTCAGGGGCAGAAGAACACAAGCGTATCCCTTTGATTGCATGAGACAAAGTTTATCTTCCCAAAGGGGAAGGGGGACTAGGTATCAAAAGGATCAAGCCTTTTAAAAGGGTGCTCCAGGCCAAGTAGATATGGAGGATCTTCCATGGAAAAGGGGAATGGTGGGACTTCAACAAGGAGAAATAACAACCCAATGAATCTCTAAGTTTCTTCTTTAAGAATGAGGATATCTCGCAAGGCTCTTATATTAGGAATGGCCTTCTTAAAGATAAATATTTGGCCAAGAACAAAGTGAAATGGAAAGTTGGTTATGGCCATAGTATCACCTTTTGGAATGAAAACTGGGTTCTAACTAAACCACTGAAAGATATTGAAGATTTCAACTAGTGGAAAGAGGACTACACCTTGATCTTTGGGGATATGGTTAGTGACTATAGGGTTGGTAATTCCTGGGTGGACCTGGCATCTATCTCCTTGGAATTATCTCCCTTACTCAAGGTTCTCAACGCCACTTTTCTCTCCCAAAACCAAGATTTTTTAGTCTTAGAAGGCTCCTCTAATGGTTCTTATAATGTGGCTTCTACTTATTCTACTTAATTTCATCCTGAAGCCCAGCCTTTCTGGGTGAAAGCCTGGCTTCATGGTTTAATCCCAAAAATTAATGTTTTTTACTAGCTCTTGCTTCATAACCACATCCTTACTATTGAAAACCTCATTAAGCGAAGCATCCTGATTCCCAACAGGTATGTTTTATGTCTATGTCAAGCAGAATATGTTGATCGCCTTTTCATTCACTGTTCCTTTGTTAGCTCTGTCTGGCATTATATTCTGACTTTATTCGGCCTTCATTGGTGTTTCCCTTCCTTTGTCAAAGATTTTTTCTACCACTAGACCTGGCCCTTCAAAAATACTGTCTTTCATAAAATCTGGTCTTGGGTGCTGCCTCACTTTTGCTGGGGTAATTGGAAAGAACAAAACAACTGCATCTTCAGGGATTGTAGCACCAACCCAAAATTCATATTTTAAAAGATCCATCATGCAATGTTTAAAAAATTTGTTATGAGTGGGAATACTAATCCTTTTACAGGACAAAGAGATGCCAAACACAAGAATTCAAAGGCTAATCGACAGAGTTGCTTCTGGTGGTGTCCTTCGAAAGGCTGGTCTAAATCCAACTTTGACGGTATTGCCAAGGGAAATCTGGGCAAGGCAGGAAGTTGTGGTATTATTCATAATTGTTTTGGTCAAGGCATTGATTCTGTCAGTCTCCCATTGGGAACACAAACCAATCACTATGCGGAAGTGAACGCTGCCCTCCATGTGACCAAGTTATCTCACAACCTGTGGATAAAACATCTCTGGTTAGAAGACAACTCACTTAACATTATCAATTTTCTTAAAAACCTCCACCCACCTTCGTGGAATAAAACTAAAATGATAGAGGAGACACGTGGATTTTTTACCTTTTTTTAAAAGGTGTACATTACCCATGTGTTCAGGGAAGGTAATCAAGTTTCTGACTGGTTCACCAACTAGGCTGTGCGAAGTGATAAGCATATGCACTGACCTAGTAGTGGAGATCTTCCATGTGATGCTTTGGATTTAGTCGATCTTGACTGAATCCATGGGAAGGAAGGATACATAAAAATCAATCATGATTGTGATAGATTGGATGGGTAATGGCATCGCCATAAATGGTAAGTACGAGACAGGCTGTAAGGACAATAATAACAATAAAAACTTGCACACTTACTGGGTGCCCACAAGAAAACAAATAACTTATGGCTTAAGGCATCACATCAAAGCTTTCTGGAAACTCTTGGAGAGCTTAGGTTTTCACAGACATTTGAGTCTGTTAGCTACCCTTAATCATTTAGTGATGGGAGGGGAAAGACAAAGGAGGGATCCTGCAAAGGATAGTAAAAAATTAAAGAGGCGGACCAAGGTTTGGAATTACCTTCAAAATGGAGGGATTTCAACCTTTATTGAAAGACTCCATGGCAGAAAGGAGGCTGTTACAAAATTATTCATCAAAAACTAGAATGAAGGTAGCATAGAGATTAAGGGTAGAAAATTCACCATGACCAAAGATATCATTTCTACTGTGACGGGGATACCCATTGTTGGGAAAAAATTCTATAGAGACCGGAATATTTCTGACACTGCTATCAGTGATTTTGTGAAAGACGAGGAGGAGAAGAATGAACTCATCAAAGTCAGCACCCATTACCTGCCCGAAGGATTAAAAATGCTATGGTGGTTTGTTCTCTGATTCATAATCTACTACATGACTCTGGACTCCAGGTTTGATAGAATTCAGACCTATCATTTTGTTCTGCTAAACCACTTTCACCATAGAATGTTCGCCTCTATCCCCTTTTACTTATATTCTTCCATAAATGATAATATAAATGGGTATAGAGAGAAGGGAATTTCTAACCCTGTCCTGCATGAAGGGCTTTTGCTGTTAATCTACAAATAATTTGAAGCCTAAATATTGGGCAAGGAGATAAGCCAGAAAGAGGAGATTGAAGCCTCAGGTTCAGACTATATCCCCTCAGACATAGAAGACAGCGAAGGTATGCATTCCAAAGAGATTAAGAAACATGATACAAAGAAGATTAGCCATGGGTTGACATCTAACAAGAAAAGAGGCAGTCTGGTTAAAGTCAAAAAATAATTGGCAACCCCCTAAAAACTAGAGCATCATTGCTATTTCTTTTGAGGAGGATTACAATGAGAATGAGGAGGGCATGGATTTTGAAGGCGACAAGTACCTGACTAGTGGGAAAGGCAGAAAGGGAAAGATCTCCATGACTCAGAATTACCCATCCAACAAGGGTAAGGACAGGGTGACAATTGCTGATAGGACTATCCCAGAGGACAATAATCCCAGAGCTTCCCCTACTATGGACAACAACCCTTCACCTCAAACTAATGACATGGGGAAGGACCAGGATGATGAGTTTAGCTATTACATGGCAGAAAATGGAAAGATAATTGGTTGGAGGGAATTCAATGTTAAGATGGTAAAAATGGGAATAACTAGAGAAATAATTAACCCCAAGGTCCTTGAGGGAGAGGGTGGCTGAATTAATTTGGACGAGCTCATTGACCCATCTTTGGTGGTGCTCAGCAATAATACTAGGGAGTTTGACATGAACCTACTCAATAACACCAAAAACAACATTCTTGATCAATATAGGACTATCAAGTGGCTTTTCCATGAAGTGGAAGACCTCAAAAATAGGGTTAAGGGTACCAACAAGGCCAACAAGGATAGTGATGCAGAGGAACAGAGTAACCTGAGTAGCCGGGTCAAGAAGATGGAGGATAACATGACTAGGGTTGATGCTACCCTAAATAAGATTGCAGAACAAAGCTACAACACCATGAAAGAATCCAGGGAGCACACTAATACTTACATTGACAAGCTGGAAGAAAATCTCGAGGGGGAGGAAGCGACTAGAATGGCTGTGGATTCAGACCAGGAGCCTAATCAAAGTTCGGGCAAGAGAACCCAAGCTAGAACCAAGAAGACCAAGAACAACGAGCTGGAGATGGACATCCAAAAAATCAAGGACTCGGTAGCCAACATGGAGCTAATGGAGGCTGAGGTAGCCACTCTTTTGGTGGACCTTTCTTGAGGTTCCCTGGCTTTTTTGCTGTCTCTAGTTTAAATCTGCATTTTTAGATGCTTAGTTTGTTTTTTGCTCTGGCTTTTTGGCTGGTTATGCCTTTTGTTCCATTATGCTTTAATCTTCTTACTGTGATATCTTTAATTACTTTGTTCTGGTTTCAGGAACCCTGTAAAACCTGTTTTACTTAATAAAAAACATTGCATAATACAAAAATACAAATCAATTAAAATATAATATAAAATAAAATTAGTATAAAGATAATTTAAATATGAAATAGTAATATAATATAACATAAAATAATATCTAAATCTATTATAAAATGATATAAATATAATATTTTAAATATAAATATGAAATTATATTGCAAACAAATATTTTTGAAAAAATTGTTCATATAGGCCACCCATATGAAACTGTATAGTATAATATAATCATTTTATGAAAGTATATGTCATTTGAAATTTTAAAAGTATAGGTCATTTTAAAACTTTCCAATCTCAACATATATTTTGTATTTTAGAAAGTTAATTTTTTTATTATGTTTTGTTAAAAATTTGATATTAGAAATATTTAATTTTTTAATAATTGTAATTAGAATTCAGAATTAAAACAAACAATGTTTATGTGTCCTACATATTTAAGAATACTAATAATGAATACAAGAGTTTAAATTCCTTTTAGAATAACCAATGAGCATATAATTTAAAATAAAAAATAAAAAATTGCAACAATTTTAAGTTTAAATTTAATTTTTCTTTAAAATAATTGTAATTAGAGGTGAGTTCAATTAGGGTTAGAGATATAGTTTAATCAAAGTTATGATAAGGTTTAAAGATTAATTATAGTTTAGAAATTAATCAAGGTTTAAAGATAAATTAGGGTTGCTTTAAGGTCATATTTTAATTAGGGCTATGGTTAGAATCAAATAAATTACTTTAGTTATGATTAAAATAAGAATATCTTTCAATTAGAGTTAATTATAGTTATATTTGAAATTAAAATTTTGATTAAAATTAAGGTCATGTTAAAATGGGACTATAAAAGAGTTACAATTAAAATTAGGGTTAAGGTGGAAGGAGGATTAGATTTAGATTATCATTAAACAAAAGTTATCGTCACAACTAGAGTGTAGAGATTTCATTAATATTAATAATAAATATTTAACCTTCTTAAAAATGATATCATTAGCTTAATATAAGCTTTTAATTTGATTCATACAATTATTATGACAATGAATTTGAAAAACTTTTATTATTTTTTAATCTTTATTTACCTAGCCTTGGTTTTGACAAATGAGCCTCCGGTCCAAAAAGAGGCAGATTCCACTGTATAAATTGGATTGCATTAGAATTATGTGATTCCCTAGTTAATTTTTAATCAGCTATATTTTAATATTGTAAATTATAATCAAATAATAGAGCTCCGTAAATTGTAATTCACCCTGATTAAAATAACTTAATAAATGGTGGGCGTCATCGTATCTTGTTATTTTTTAATCTATATATGCCTAGCGTTAGTTTGACGAATGGAATGTGCTGATTATCTCTTGTAGACTGGCGGACAAAACTAACAATTTTCTTGATTAAATCTCTGTAGAATGTTTGGAACAATAATGTTAAAAACTTGAGTCCAAATAGAGGCATATTTCACTCTATAAATTGGATTGGATTAGAATTTCTTCACAATAGTTTTCAAAGAGCATTAAAGAATATGGCAAAGGCAATGAAATTGTTTACCGTGCTGCTAATAATAACAATGGCATCGGTGCTAGGCATGACAGGTGTGGCAGTAGCTCAGCCTCATGATTAGTGCATTGACGATTTTGATTCTGACGATTTTGATTCTGATGATTTTGATATATTGGCAGGTATGGCTCTGGCTGAAGTGGCTGAAGGTGTTTGTGATGATCCCTGACTCTGATATGTGTGATGGAGATTTAATATGCTGCAATATCGGGTATTGTGATGTTGGTGTGGGATATTGCTGGGATGTTACACAACCTTGCCCTACTTGAACTTCTCAAAATAAATAATCTATTAGGGCCCGTTTGGTGCCAGGAATTAACTTGGAATAAGCATTAGTTAATGCTAGAATAAGTATTAGTTAATGCTAGAATAAGTTAATTCTATGTTTGTGTGCATTTTTTTAATTCCTGAATTAGAAATTAATCCCCATTTTGGGGCCAATGCTTGCATTAGTTAATTCTAAAAAAAAACTGGAATTCATTTCTTATTCGAGAATAAGCTATTTATGGATTTAAATTTATTTTATTTTATTAATTTTTTTTATTTTTTTTTTAAATTTGTAATTTTTTTTTTTAATGTGGGTATGTATATATACACATGTGTGTGTATATATG
>MU215130.1:387275-406230 GCA_018584345.1 Thuja plicata
TTTATTAATTTTTTTTATTTTTTTTTTAAATTTGTAATTTTTTTTTTTAATGTGGGTATGTATATATACACATGTGTGTGTATATATGTGTGTATATATACACACATGTGTGTGTATACACATGTGTCTGTATATGTGTGTGTATACACACGTGTGTGTATACACACATGTGTATACACACACATGTGTATATACACATGTGTGTATATACACAAACACATGTGTATACACACACATATGTGTGTATATACACACATATGTGTGTATACACACACGTGTATATACACACATGTGTATATACACATATATGTGTGTATATACACATATATATGTGTATGTGTGTACACAAGTTAAAAATACATATTGTTCAAATTAATTAAAAAAATGAAAAATAATTGTTATTCAATTTTACAATAAGGGATCCAAATGCTAATCTGAGAATAGGTCCTTATTCTAGATAAGCTAATGCCATGCACCAAACGGGCCCTTAGACTTTAGACATTTACAAATATTATTATCATACATTAGTGTGGGATATTGCTGAGATATTAGAATACCTTGCCTTACTTGAACTTCTCAAAATAAATAATTTATTATGCTTTAGACATATTTAAATATTATTATCATAAATTATATTAAATAATATATTATACTTTGGAAATTATGTAAATATTATTATCATAATTTAACTTTGTTTTATATATTAGATTGTGAAAAGTATGATGTTCTTCATTTATATTTAGTTAGCTACACTAGTTATCTAATATTACGAGTCATTTATATTAGATTAAGTTGAAAGAAAATTAAATTTTGGTATTTATGAATGTATGACATCTTATATCTGTTATCTGTATGGTTATGTAAGCAGACTATAGGCTTTATTGAATTACAGAATCATCTACATATAAGGGAAATGGTCACTTTATTGTACTTGAATAGTATCTGTTTTTAGAATGAGAATAGATAAAAGGACAATGATTATTTTTACTATGTAGTATCTAATTTTTTTAAATTGATTATATATGAAAGATAAATGATTATCTTTTATTGTGTAGTAGCTTATTTTCTTAAATTGATTATGGCCACTTTGTTGCACGTAGTATGTTGTTTTCAGATAAAAGGGAGACACTAACAATAGTTACAGTAACAATAGTGACGAGATACTCACTCACCAAAGTTACACTAACAATAGTGATGAGACCTCTATCCAAGTAGATAATGAATTTTAGATTCTTGTCAAATTGAAGAAGTGAATATGAAAAGTGAATTAGAGAAATTAATTAATAATGAATAAACTAATAGTTTTTTAGTTGATCATGGTATATATGTTGTTAGCTCTTGAGTAGTTTCACTCACATGACCTCTTTATCTTCTTTGTCATAATTAGTGTTTATGAAATAGCTTATTTTAATAGAATTCGGAATGTTTATGACATTAGAGACTGTTACCCTTTTTTTTTTTTAGCAATTAAGCTTGGCTAGATTCTACTTCAGAAAATCTACGGAGTGATTCAATTTAATATGGCTAAAGATCATTTGTGGTCTAATTTTGCTATTGATTAATATTATAAGGCAGTGATTCGTCTCTTATGGTATAAAATCTTGTTAATAAATGATTAATAAACTTTAAAATCTTAATCTAATGGCTCTGTCTAATAGTTCAATATAATGGAAAAATTGGGATATATATATAGTCCCTGGTCTTTGATGCCCATTACTGGTTGTTGATATAGCATGAATTAATGAAGCCACCTGGCCTCACATCATTAATTTTATAGTGTTTAAAGTGGTGCTTGCACTAACTATGGTATATCAGTGATATTGCGAAAAGTAGTATTGGAGATCTAATTCAAAGTTGAGTTTGCAAGATGCAAATTAATAGGCATTAAACTAAAAGTCACATTATATATATTAATAATGGGACATATAGTGATCTGTTCAGTGCTGATTAGAAAAGTACAGAATGCATAAGTTAATAACAAAATGTCTAGTGTAAATCTTGATTTGTATGCATGGGTAGACTTACATGGTAGAATAAACAATGTGGGAAATTACCTTGTCTTATGGTTTGCTTAATTTTTTTGTCTCTAAGCATCCTTTGTTTGACATGGGTTCCATGATTTGACACGGGCCACTTGTTTTAACATGCATAGATTTGTTTTCAATTCATTAATTAGTAAATTAACTTGGCTATTTATTCATTCATATGTGTATTGATATTCCTATGCTTCAATAGATCAAATATTGGGTCAGGTGTGATAGTGGAGAATTATTGTTATTTTGGATAGATAAGTAGGTACTTTGCTTAGCAGTTTTCATCCTAATCTGATGTGCTAACAAGATAGAAACTTTTTTGGAAGGTTTTTCTTATGTCTCATGCAAGTAGTGTCATGACATATAAGATAATTAATGAAGGAATCATATATTAATGAAAGTACAGGTTCTATATGAATAAGGAGAACACTTATAAGACTGTGGAAGGACTAACGAGTAAATCAGATATAAAATATTGTGTCAATTATAATCAAATAAGGGGAAAAAATCTACCCCTCTTGTATGCAAGGGGAATCATTGTAATGTAATTCGACTGACATCTGAATGTATACAAAGATACAAAATTGTTCTTTTCCTTAATAGGTTTAACATTCAACATTGAAAGATCTATCATTCTCTTGTAGCTTTTGATAAATGGATTGCATACTTGATGTGCTTCAATATTTTGTATGCATCTTTGCATATACACACAACAAAGATGAGGATGAAATATTTAAGATATTTTTTCTTTCTAATGATTATGACTATAGATAAACATTGATTAGAATAGGTATGTATATTTATATCACATACTTATATAGTGCACACATTTACATAAATGTAGTTACTTTTAAACATGTTGATAAGTGTAACTTCATAAGTATTTATTATATATCTAATATAGAAGGTGTTAGTCATAGTAGAATATGGAAATATAGAAGGTGTTAGTCATTATTTATTGTGTTGCACAGAAGAGACATTGAAGTTAACAAAAGTAGAAACAAGTGATGAAATATTGTTTGTTGTTGGTTCAATAATATATTAATGTTCTATCATGTTAATTTATCTAATTTATCAATTACTCCTAGCTTATAAATTTCCAAGTTATGGGAGTGGGAATATGCTTCAATCCTCTTTTCATTTAATTACCGCACAAAAAGGGACATCGAGCATGTTTTTTCTTGTCAGAAGTGAATAATTTCATTATTTGTATTTGGTTTTTATTTGGGAAATGAAATATTTAATGGATTTTCTATTGAAAGATTTATCATTCCCTTGTAACATTTGACAAATAGATTGCATAGTTGCTATGCTTTAATAGTTTGCAGGCATCATTGTATAGATGTATGGAAAATATGGACTGAAATCCTTGAAGACATTTGTTTTCTTTCTAATCATAATTACCATATGTCAATATTGATTAAAAAAGGTATCTATAATTAGGTCACATACTTATATTATGCAAAAATTTATATCTGTGTAAGTTAAAAAAAAAAAAAATTGATCTAGTGTAACTTGAAAAACATTTGATATATATCTAGGTTGAAAGTAGTTCTAACTTTTTTACTTGAATTTTCCATGTAATTTTGTTGTAGGAGATATTTTATTGCACTGCACATAAGAGATGATGAAGTTAAGAAAACAAGAAACAAGTGATGGAATGTTTTTTTCTTGTAGTTACAATTATGTATATATGATTTATCATGTTGATTTATTTAAATTTTCATATATAATTTTAATTTTTTTTAAATGCATATTTTGTTCAAATTGATTCAATGTAAAATATATTTTCCAAATTTTGATATGTAGGTTACCTCAATAAAATTTGTTACTTATGAATTAGATCTTCTACATGATCCTCTAAAATGTTAAATCTTGTACCGTAAAAATGTTGTGTGTATGTATGTCTTACTTTGGAATGTTGTTCCCCGAATTGGTTCAATTATAGTGCAAGCGACATAATTCAAACAATTCAAATTCTTAAACATAGGATTTATTTTGTGGATTATGAAATTGACAACAAGATATATCAGTATAACCACCTAGTAATTACTATTGTCCTATCTCTTCATCACTTATTATTTAAGAGAAAGATGAACTACTTGGAGTGGTATGGATAATATTGTGTGTGTATGTCTATGTACACACACACACACACACACAGACATTTTGAGTTGATCATTGTATTTATGTTGTAAGCTCTTGAGTAGTTTGACTCACATGGTCTTTATGTTGTCTACCATAATTAGTGTTTATGAAATAGCTTATTTTACTCACCTTGATAGGTTTTCTCGTGTTGTTTGTAAGTATGGAATCTTGTTGATTATTAATCCTTTAAATGCCCTATCTAGATCTTAGTTTATGGAGTAATTTTACCTAGTAAATAGAATTTGGAATAACTTTATGACTTTGGAGATTGTTTTTTTTAATCAAAAGTGGACTAGCCACTAAATATATTATTAATTATAAAATTATTTCAAGGTTCATCTGGGAAAGAATCAGCAAGAAAACCCAGCATCATCACCCTTTACAAGTTTGGTTATAGTTTTAATCTATGAACACTAAACTAATACAGTATAAGAAAGGCAAAATGTGACCAAATACCCAGATTCACATTTGTTTACATATCAAAAATCATGACCCTAAAACTCTACCCAAACATGCCACCACAATTCTGTCATTTCATCATAAACTGCAATCTGTAGAACACCTTGGTTTTCCAATGTAGCCTAATAAGCTTCAAAATGTGTCAAAATGCCCAAAGAAACATTTTTTACAAGTCAAAATTCATGACAATCTTGCCTCCACTATTCTTCCATAGCATCATATTTTGCATACTGTAAGGCACCTTGGTTTTCCTATGCAATGCCCAACCTAGCTGGAAGAGCGATGTGGATTTCAGTGACCCATCTGTCTGGAGCATCAGTGTTTTTCCCTTGCAGCATCCCCTGCATAATGTAACCCACGTTTGGATGTGATCGAAAATCTGTTGGTAGGTTGAGATCTGGGACAATGGAGGGAGAATAGAGTCCCCTGGAATTGAGGTATGTGTTAGCGCCTGATTGAGAGTTTACAATGAGACATTAGGAGAACCTAGGATGTTGAGCATAGCTGAAACTATCCTTTTGATATTTGATTCCTTCTTCTTGCTCAGAACCCTAGCCGCAACCTACCAGATATTTTGCACATATCAATAGCTCTTCCTTTCTAATGTCTTCTTAATGTTGTCATATGTTAGCATACATTCATGTTTTGTGAGCAATTGATAGTGAGAAAAAAACCCACCTACTAGGGAACATCCAGACCATAAGTTATATTTGTGAATTGCTAGTATTAACCGATTAGCTTTGATAAAATGCAGAAGGATAACCTTGTGAGCAATTAGCAATAGTAAATCTATAGAGTGAAGCATGTCCATTGCATTCGAAAGGAATATTGATACAAATTGGGATGGAAATAGCACCTATTTTGAGCTTGGGGTGAGAATGTTCTCTCCAATGATGCGATGTATAACTCTGCGAATCACCGGCGTGTGGCAGATAAAAATTTCATCTAAAAAAAAATCCTCCACCCGAGTTGGGAGATGAGTCTCTGTTTCATCAAGAAATAGAAAAATTCAATAATTCCTTGCTAGCAGTTCTTTGTGCAGGAGACCGCATGCATCACAACTTGGAAGTACTCCTACAATTAATGCCATCAAACAAGCTAGAAGCAAAAAGTTGTTCTATTCATTTGGTAACAATAGTTACTCTATGTTCTTTTGGCAGATACAAATACTCTCATTACGCAATGGCACTAACACAATATGATGCAAACACATGATCACTAACATAATGCAAAATCTTGTTCCTATCCCTGCATTTATTCCTTCATACCTTGAATCATTAGGTTACATGAATGCAAGTTTTAATGCATTATCAAGAGCTATTTTAGAGACACCGTGTGGCCAAAGGACACATGGGAGCCATATGCTGACTGTCGATTAGCTATTTCATTTATGCAAATCTCTTAAAACTTCATTGAGCCATATGATACACTGAGAGTCTGTATCTCCTTCTAAATTATCACACATAATGTGATTTGATACCAAATTTTATATACTATGTTCCCTACTATGATTACCACATATGTCAATCATCACAGCAGGTTGTTTTAGACCTCATTGGCCTAAACCATTCACTACCAAATTTGACATCAATATGCACTTCACTAAGCCAAATGAAAGATTTGGAAACTGTATGTCCTTGCAAATTGTTAGACTTAGTAGGATTTGATACTAACCATTTAAATACTATGTTCTCAACTGTAGTTACGGTATATGGCAATCATCACTAAAGGTTGTCTAAAACATCATTGTCCTATTCCATTCACTCCCAAAATTGACATCAAATTGTCATCATCCTATCTCCTTCTTTGGGTGCCTATCATGTGAAACCAACCTTTCCCATTCACGATTGAGAGAAATGAGATCCCGAGGATTTGAATCTTCAATCATGAGTCTGTCGCAACCTAAATTAGAGAGGTAGTCAGCCACAGTGTTCCCTTCTCGAAGGGTATGAGAAATATAAAGGTCTAAAAATGTCTCTAGAAGTGTCCACATTTGGTGAAGAATATATCTTAATTTCCAATTGTGGATCTCTCATTTAATGCATGCATTGATGATGACCATAGAATCACCTTCAACCTTTATGTTGTTATATCCTCCTTTTTTTGCCATTAAAAGAGCATAGAAAAGGGCATGAGCTTATGTGTACTATTAGTTCTTGCTGGTATTGGGGAAGTCTTAATTGCCAAAACTTCTTCATTAAGGTCTCTAATTTATACACCTATCCCAGACTGTCTAGGATTTCCTCTCAATGCCCCATCAAAATTGATTTTAACAAATTTTGGCTTGGGAGGCAGCCACCATATGGAGTTCTGACATTGTGCTTGTCTGGTCTGACGAGGTTGCCCCCAACCTATAGGCACTAGTATATCCTTCCATTCCCAAATGATGGAACTATCCCAGCTTGTTAATACTGGATTACATTTAACTCTGATGTGGCATGCGTTAACTACTTCAGATATGGATTTTTCCAAATTAGTCAAAACTGAATCAAGACTTTGGAGATTGTTACCCTTATTTTTTTAGCATTTAAGCTTGGCTAGATTCTACTTCATAAAATATATAGAGTGATTCAATTTACTATGGATAAGATGGTTTACGATGTAATTTTTATATTGATTAATATTATAAGGCATTTATTGGTCTCTTATGGTATAAAATATTGTTAATAAATGGTGGATAAAATTTAACATATTATTCTAATGGCTCTGTCTAATATCTCAATATAATGGACAAATTGGATAATTATACTTCTTTGTGGGATTGAAATTGCAAGGTTGAGATTAAAATATTACCTATAATCCTAAAATATATGGCCTTATCCATCTATCCATTAAAGAGTTAAAATTCCCAGGTAAAAACTACTCAGATTTTAGTTAAAAGGATCCACAAAAGTAGTATGCAATTCATTATTTGCTTCACCAGGATAATATTTTTAAACCTATTCTCACAACACATTTTATTCTAATAGATGGCTAGAGTAGAGAGAAGTAGAGAATCATTTGTGCTATGTTATATTTTGCCTAAACCCATAGGTCAACTCTAGTATCTGCGATACCTTGACATGAGTACAAAATACAGTTGTTTCCCAATTAAATTTTGTGATCTTCACTACTTGGAAGAGTTATATTTTAGTAGATGTGATTTAAATCCTTGCCTAAATATTTTGGAAATCTTATCAAGATAAAGATGCTTGGCGTTAGTGATAATTTCTTGTCAAAATTCCCACAATACTTTCAACATCTTGATTATTTGCAAAATCTTAAATTTTCTTGGAATTAAAAAGTTGTAAAATTCCCTACTCTTCCCAAAATCCTTATTATATTCAATTTCAGAAGATGCTCAGAATTGTGATTAATATTTCTCATGTATGATATGGTATCTTTTAAGACTATGGATCTATTTCACTGCAAAATGCTTACTCAACTTCCACCATTAGTTCAGTGACATATCTATGATATATCTTAATCTAGATGGATGTAATAAACTTGTTAAATTAGGTCCTCTTCCAAAATAGTTTACTTCTTTATGCATTTCAGGCTACTCACAATTTTAGAAATTATCCTTCGTAGAAGAAGTCAGCAAAATGAATGTGTAATTTAGTGGTTCTTCTCTTATGCATAGTTAGGATCAAACACAAAGACTATGCATGATAGGAATTTCCAAAATTCAGCTAAGTATTTATTATTTTTTTGAAGGTTTATTTCCTACAGTCTTCTTCCCATCCATATTTTAGCTTTGGTTGCTTTAAATTTTCTTTCTTCTATTTCACATTTGAACACAAATTGTACATATTTTGTTGCAAATGTTTTGATTTATTTTTTGGGTAAAGACATACCTATTTGAAGATGCAAAATTTGCATGGAAATTAATCCCCTAACATAGCTTAATTTTTTTCTTTGCATAAACTTTTCTATTTTTCTCAATATTTTGTCACATTGTTCACTGATTTGACTGTGCTATAGGAAGATCAAGGTCTCCTGACCAATATCCAACCTAAGGAAAATATTATTATCAAAAACTTAAATTAATGAGAAAAAATTGTAGTATTGGATTTGCAAGCCGCTCTCTCTTGCGGGGAAATTCTAGATTTGTTCCAAAGTGCTGGCTGCTACCCATGTTTACTATTCCTCTTGTTGGGCTCCCTTTAAGGCCTCTTATCTCAAGCTTGAGCGTCTACTTAGATATTTTCTTTGGGCCTCTGGTGCTGATGGCCATGGGTTTCATCGGGTTGCCTGGGAGTACTGTTACCTTCCTCATGACTCTGGAGGATTGGGTCTTCTTTCCACCCAGAAGCAAGGGCCTGCCCTTTGTGCAAAATGGATTATCTGAGCTCTCACTGGTGATGAGGCATGAAAAATTCTTGTCAGGCATTGCATCTCCACTGGATTTCTGGTTCATAGGCCAGCTTGGAAAGGCATTGGCCTCCAGACTTTGCTCATTATGAGAGAACTTGTTCATATCCAGGGTACCTTCATCATCAAGAGCATTTGGAAAGCTTGGGAAGCTATTAAGCCCTGGCTTCGATGGGATGGGGATGCTTTCTGCAATGGGCTCTCTTTTAATCAGCAGAGCCTCTGGTGGTCTCCTCTGTTTTCCATATAGGGTATACCCTTGGCCAAAACTCAAGGGGCTTGTGCTCTGCATTTTTTCAAATGTGGCATTTAGACTCCCAAAGATATTTTTTCCAGAGTCTCTATGGGGCTCAGATCTTGGGAAGATATGCGGGTTCAATTTCGACTGGCTCGTTCTAATTTCCATACTTTTGATCTTTTGATCTTGGCTATTCCTACCAATCTGCTTCATAAGATTGGCATTCAGGCTACTAGGCCTTGGTGGAAGGATTGGAAATGGTATCCTGCCATGCCTTTGAGCAATTACAAGCCAAGGCTTGGTTACAGGTGGTTATCCTCGCATCTTTCGATGGTGGATATCCTTAACCAGAGATGGCATCTTCATTCGTCCACTTCCCACTGGAGCTCTCATTTTCACACCATCTGGACCGCTATCACTAAGCCCAAGATGGCTCTTTTTGCTTGGTGTCTTTTGTTTCAAGGTCTCCCAGTTGGTCCTAGACTCAAACATCTGGGGGTTCATGACCCTCGGTGTCCTTTTTGCGGTCACCCTAAGACCTTTTTGCACATCTTCTGGTTCTGCAGAAGAGCTCAACAGTATTGGCAGTGGATTCATGATTTTTTTAAGCCTTTTTGGCCCGAGCTTTTTTCTTGATATATGATTATCTTAGGAGACTCTCCCAGACTCCCCTCCAAGTTTACCCATATTTGGCATACTTTCAGGATGGAGATTTTGTTTAATATTTGGAAAGATAGAAATGTTGTTATTTTCTCTCACAGCTCTCTTGATACGAATGTTTCTTTGTTTAACAAAGCTTGTATATGTAATAATGTTATGATGCAGATTCAAGTTCAAGCCAATAAAGTGGCTCTAGAAGTGGCTCACCTGTAGGAGCTTCTCAATCATTGGGGCAATGCTCCCTGCACTGTCGCTCGGGTTCCACCAGATGCCCTTTCTGCTAAAGGTACGCCTCCCAGAGGCCGCCGCCACAGGCGCAGTTCTTCGGCGCACTGCTCGCACACTCCCCGGTCCCAGGCTCCTCATCACCACTCTCCAAGGGGATGGTGGCCCCGCTTGGATTCTTCGCCTCCTCGGCCTTCTGGGTGGTCACTGGCGCTAGCACAGTCGGCCCCTCCTGATGCTCCTGGTGCTCGTCGTGGCTTGGATTGGCCTCCTGCCACCTCTTCCAAGTATCCCTGCCTGGCTCTTGCAATCTCCCCGCCCAGGGAAGATGAAAAAGGAAAAGAAAAAGAGGATGATGATGGTTGGTCGCTTCTCGACCTTCCTGTCAATCCCACTAAGCCATGGGGATCAGATGATAAAGATCCACCACCTTCTGCTACTGCTCTTGCTGCCTAATGGCTTTATGTTTTTTTTATGAATAGTTTTCATTTCTAGCTCTACCATGTGAACTCTACGGGGTGATTTCTATGTCCCCCGACCCCTTTTTTGTGGATATGTAACTTTAATATGTTTTAATAGAAAAGGCAATATTCATCAAAAAAAACTTTAGAGAAAAACTAGGATCTTCCCTTAATTATGTCTTTTGTTTGGGCGGGTGAGGAAAGAGAAGTTAGGTCTACAACAATTAGTTTCTCCCATTAAAAATGGTAATTTTATCTTCAAACCTCTGTAGAATTATGTTTAAAAAAGGTTTTTGATAAACCTTCTAAAATGAAAAACATGTTCTATGTAGTGTATCCGGATAGAAGGAAACAATCTCAAGATTGCTTTAAATATGCTTTCAAACTATAATAATTCTTATTATTAAAATTTTGAACCCTCTATTTTTTTAATTAACACAACCATATCTTGGAATGGAATCATAATAGACTAGCTATCTTGACTATCTTTTGATGCATTCAAGGATGGAGGATCCAGTGAAGGATTTTCCAAACTTGCAGCCAATAACCATAATAGCGGAAGCCACCAAATACATAGAAATATATAATCAAAATTTAGTTCTCTATTATCATAGATAATCCATTACATCTAACATGTCAGGTTGTAAGGCCTTCCCCGTTATGGCCAAATACAAAGATACTACTCAAGATCAACTACAGATCTTCTTTAAAACATACAACTCTCAATCCAAATTTGTAGAATCAACACTTTGATCTGCTCCCTCAATCTAACACCCTAAGCTAACAACAAAATAAAACTTAAATTCAAAAGGTAGCCAATAGGTCAACCTACAATAAAAAGACGTTCAAGAAACCCCACGACCCAGATTTAGGTCCACACAACCTCTAATGAGAGAACCCACATTAATTACACCATGGAAATTAAATCCAAAAGTCATCCTGATTAGGATAAACAACTCGGGAGAAGTAAAATAGAGCAGCAACAACAACTCAGGAATAGAGATCACCGAGCAACAGGAAAACAACTCGGGCTAAGCATACCCAAGCAATAGAAAAAAACCTCAGAACAAGCATACCAGAGAAATAGGAAACAACTCAGAACAAGCATACCCGAGCAACAGGGTAACATAGTATTTTACTGAGTAGCCTCCAAAAAAGCTAAAGAACCAAAGCACACATGTTTGTTTTTGATACAGGATTGCCAAGGATCCTAGGATGGTCCTGTATAAGATACCCCAGGTAAAGAAGAAGTTCCCATAAAGGAAATCATTAACATCTTAAGGGAATTAGAACATGTATCCCATACTTGTTCTTAGCCCATATATCCTCTTTCCCTTCATTCCATGTTGTCTTGACTCTGTCCATTGTCCCATTCAAAAAATTCATCAGACTGACTTATCAACTCAGCATCATCTACATCTCTCTATGTCACCAGTGTTAACATCTGTTGCACTATCTCAACCAAAAATGTCATATGTTTCTTAATCTCTCGAAGTTCCTCAGAGGTTTCATTCTCCTCTCCCATCCTTTCACTCAAAGGTTTATCAGTTATCTTTTCCTCATGTTTGTCACTATCATTTGGACAACTTCTGATAACTCCACATCCCTTAGTCTATGCTTCCTGCAAAGGTAATAGTTTATGCTTGGATCCATCCTGCCTCACTACATAGGTACTTGCACGACCATCAAACATAACATGTTTTTCATATTGCCAAGGTCTACCGAACAACAGGTGACAAGCATCGATAAGATACACATCATATAATATCTCATCATAATAAGATCCAATCTTAAAATTAATAAGGAATTTCTCCTCAACCCTAACCTTAGACACATCTTGTATCCAACTAATCTGATAAGGATTAGGATGTTTTCTTCTTCCCAAATTTAACTTACTAACCATCTCTTCTGAAACAAATTTTTTAGAACTACCACCATTAATTATGACATTACATACCTTATCCTTGCACTTACATCTAGTTCTAAATAAATTTATTCTTTGTACCAATTCATTAATACATGCAGCCAGCCTTCTAGTGATCATAACTTCACCTTCTTATGTAGTATTCACTGAGCTTTTCTCGGTCATCAGGGTGAACTTCTTTTGAAGACATGACTAGGCCCTATGTATCTTCTCACTACACTGAAAACAAGTACCGCTGAAATCACTTCTTCCTCTTCTTACATACCCATAATTATAATCCTGAGTAGTTTGACTACTACTAGATCCTACCTCGGTCTGCTTAGGATTATCCACCACCTTAATCTCAATAGTTGTGTCATTAGTCCTACCACCTCGGTAACTGTTATTCTATCTTCTCTAAAACCTCTTGTTTAGCTTCCCCTCAATCTTCAATTCTATCTAATAAGCATCTCCTATTTTTGTCATCTGAATAGTAAGTAACTCTTCCTGAATACTAGGTCTCAAGCCATAGATATACCTAGCAACTTTCTTCTTGTCAGTTTTTGAATGTCCAATCCTAATCATGATCTGATAAAACTCCTCTGTGTACTCGTGCACCAATTTATTTGCCTGCCTCAAACCTTGCATCTTCTTGAACATCTCCAATTCATAATCCACTGGAATGAATTGCTTCTTCAACTTTTTAACCATTCAATTCCATCTGATGATCTTGTCTTTACCTCTCCGACTTCTTTCCAATTGAATTTCTCTCCACCATATGTTTGCATGACCTTTCAGATTTGTCTTTGAAAACTGAACTCTATCACGATCTTCCACTTCTTTATACTCAAAGTATTCATCCATCTCGTTAAGCCAATCGATCAAATCTTTAGGCCTAAGGCTTTTAGAAAATGTAGAAACTTGAATCTTAGGTCTTTTCCAAATTTCAAACATAGATCTCATAAATCTAGCCTCCTCTGGATCTCTGACATCTTCTTCAGCTTCTTCAAAATGATCTTCTTTATCAGACTCTTCACCATTATTTCATTTTTCTCTAGACACATTCTTTCTTTGTAACTACTCTCACAGATCTTGCACTTTCTTCTACAAAGCTCTACAATCTTCAAGATTCAATTCCTCCTTAGGTTCTTCCTCTATGATCTCATGAGTTTTCTTCAGAGGCATCTTCCCTCCAAAAATCTCCAGCAACTTGAAATCTAACTCCAACTCCAGTGATTGAAATTATGTTCTGATACCACTGATGTAGTCAAGGATGGAAGATCCAACGAAGGATTTTCCAAACTTGCAGCCAATAACCATAATAGAAGAAACCACCAAATATACATAAATATAATTAACATTAAGTTCTCTATTATCATAGATAATCCATTACATCCATCATGTAATGCTGTAAGGCCTTCTTAGTTAGGGCCAAATACAAAGATAATACTCAAGATCAACTACATATCTTCTTTAAGACATACAACTCTCAATCTAGATTCTTAGATCCAACACTTCAATTTGCTCCCTGAATCTGATGCCCTATGCTGAGAAAAAAATACAACTTAAATACAAAAGGTAACCAGCAGGTCGACCTATAATAACAAACATTGGAGAAACCTCCCGACCTAGATTTAGGTCCACACAACCCCCAATGACAGACCCCACATTAATTACACCACATAAATTAAATCTAGGAGTCGGCCAAATCAGGATAAACAACTCAGGAGAAGCAAAATCCATAAACAACAACAACAACTCAGGAACAAAGATCACTAAGAAACAGGAAAATGACTCGATGCAACAGAAACCCAACTCAAAACAAGTATACCTAAGAAATAGGAAACAACTAGGAAAAAGCATACCCGAGGAACAGGGTAACAAAGTACTTTACTGAGCAACCTGCAAACAAACTAAAGAACAAAAGCAAACATATTCTTGTTTTATGCAGGATTGCCAAGGATCCTAGGATGCACTTGCATAATCATTTGCTTATTACATGAACAAATTGAAGAATTTAATTTTGTAGGATCTACCACAATAGAAAGAAAAGTAATTGCAATGGAATCATTATAGACTAGTTATCCTAATTGTCTTATGGTTATTAAATGAACTAATTAAAAGATTTATTTTTCTAGGATCTACCACAATAGAAAGAAAAATAAAGACAAGCATTGTCAGTAAAATTTATTGTTCAAGAATTTTCGTTGTAGCTCCACTTCTTGAAATGATTTCAAATTGCAATATTGAATCCAATACAATTTAAGTATGGGATTTTGAACTTTTTTATTCTACTATTTTCTTTTTTCTTTGAACCAAATATTTGTAGACAAATAATACTTCATATGTTATTTTCTTATGTTGCTCAATATGAATGTTCAATGGGTGGGGCCATTTGATTTCCACATTCCACAAAATATGAGTAATACAAAATACAAGTTAACAAATGCTATGCATTGTGGTTGTTTTGAACAAGACTATATTAAACATCTTCTACTTGAAAAATATCAATTGACACAATGATAATATATGTTTCCTTTGATTCATTGATACAAGCAGTGGGATCTGAATTTAAATGAACTAAGATAACTGATTGTGTCGAACAAGGCAACCACGGCATGAAAAAGTTTGTATATCAATTAGAAAATTTGAAAGTAGTAGTTGACATTCTTAAAATTCTGAAATGATTCACATGAAAGTAATGTTTTTGTATAAATGATATAAAATAAATGGTTTTCTATCGATATTTTTTGTAGTCAGAAATATACTCATGTGTTGAATATGAAGGGCACTATTTCTGAGGTACTTCAAACTAGGTCACACATTTTTAAAAAAATTCTTTGTTAGGAGGGATGTGGACTGGTCAATCCATGTTTAACTACTATATGATGTTGTGCATATTTTTAGTTTATGGTTTAGCATTATTAACTTGTTCATGTGCATTATTGAATAAGAGTGTACATCATAGCCTTTTGGTCTAGTTATTATGAAGAAAATCAATTGAAGTTGGGGTTATAAGTGATCACCAATACTATGAGTTAGAAGTTGCTTATGGAATATTTTATACATTTCCCATCTCTACTAAATATTTCATAGAGTTTTTCTTTTCAAGAATTTAACTAGTAGCTAAGATATCTAAAGTTGCTCCCACATTTTATTGGTGTTTTGAATAGGCCATTGACTTTTTCTTTTCAGGTGTTCAACTAATAGCTAGGATATCTAAAGCTTCTACCATATTTTATTGGTGTTTTGAATAGGCCATTGGTTTAAGAAAGGTTCATATTGATGTTAATTTCTTATTTTCAATCATGACTCATTTTAAATTTAAACTAGCCTATTATTTATTTTGTCTAACCAAACGATTTCTAAACCTACCTTCCAAAACTAACTTCTCATTACTTGGCATGATATATGTTGCACTGCAACCCTTCATTTTTGTACTTGCAATGGCTTATAATCAATTTGGAGTAATATTGTTTCATATTTTAGCAAATGAGTTATTTTTATCTTTTGGAGTAATATTTATCCATATTATCTCAAATGATTTATTTTATATTTTGAAAATCTTGATGGTATTGAACACCTTTATTGCAATGACTTATAATCAATTTGCAGTAATATTTGTCCACATTGTCTCAAGTGAGTCATTTTATCTGTTAAAAATCTGTCTTGGATTGTGTTCGAGATGTTTACACATTTTTGCACAAGATATTTTGAAATAGATTTAAAATATAATTTTGACAAATATTTATTATTGCAATAGCAATATAGATCTTTCAACTCACTCATTATTGTGTCCATTAATCTCATTTTCTAAGGTTAATGTATTTGTATTAATTTTGAAACCCTTATACTAAGGGTAATTTAGAAGCTCAACATCATGTAATTACTTGTTTTTGAAACCCTTATATATCTATGAAACTGTGCATATTCATCTATTTATCCCTGCGGTGTGGTATTGATGAAACTCAAGAAAGCAATTCAATATATATATATATATATATATATTCTTGATTAACTTTTATGGCTGTAGGAGGGGGAAAAGGGGTGGACGACCTGGGTTGATGCCATTGATGGCATCCTGCTATAATCTGTTTTGCTTTTGATGCTGCTCCTTATTTTGTCATGTATATACTGAATACTCTCTTTTGATCTCTTCGCGGTGAGGCCCTGCCTCGTACTCTTTTTTGCTGCCTCTATGAGGCCCAGACTCATTATCGTCTAATTGTATATTTTGAAATCCTTATTATTAATATTAAAAAAAAAACTTTTATGGCTTTAATGTGACTATGCTTACATGACATAGGGATTGGATGGACAGTCGGGTTATGAGAATAATGATATTAAGAAATAGTAATAATGCATGTATGATATTTGATTTCATTTAGAATAACTACTAAACATATAAAATTATATATTCTTTATAATTCTAAGTTTACATTTTATTTTTTAATAATTGTAATTAGAATTCAGTATTAAGTCAAGCAATATTTATGTGTCCTACATATTTAAGAATACTAATAATGAAGACGAGTTTAAATTTCTTTTAGAATAACCAATGAGCATATAAGACCAAAAAAATAAAATTGCAACAATTTTAAGTTTAAATTTAAATTTTTATTTTAAATAATTGTAATTTGAAGTGAGTTCAATTAGGTTTAGAGATATAGTTTAATCAAGGTTAATGTTAGTTTTAAAGATTAATTATAGTTTAGAAATGAATCAAGGTTTAAAGACTAATTAGGGTTTCTTTAAGGTCATGTTTTAATTAAGGCTAGGGTTAGAATCAAATAAATTATTTTAGTTGTGATTAAAATATGAATAGCTTTCAATTAGGGTTAATTATAGTAATATTTAAAATTAAAATTTTGATTAAATTTAAGGTCATGTTAAAATGGGACTATAAAAGAGTTAGAATTAAAATTAGGGCTAGGATAGAGGGATGATTGATTTAGGTTATCATTAAACAAAAGTTGTGGTCACAACTAGACTATCGAGATTTCATTAATATTGATAATAAATATTTAATCCTGTTAAAAATAATATCCCTCACTTAATATAATTTTTTAATTTGATTCATACAATTATTATGACAATTAATTTTAAAAATCTTTATTATTAGCCGATAGGCTATATTGTGTGAGCTTTCAGGAATGCCTGTCAGTCTCTTTGAAATGGGGCATATGCACAATATAGTGGTTTAATCTTTAAATGGTGGTTTGACTTACTTTTGCCTTTACAAAATGACGCGTAGGTAGGTTGTCTGGCAAGATGCTTTAAATGCTCTTGTTGGAAAGAAGTAGAGTATTTTTGTAGCCGTTTACCATTGTGGATTATCTTCAAATACATTGATGGGTTGGCGTTGTTGACTGGTTTTGCCTACATTTAATATTTGGATCTTACAATCAATTCAGATTTTATTTGATTGTGTAAAGATTAGGAGAGATATTTTAAAATTTGCACAATCAAATCAGATTGTGATAAGACTGCATAGAACAATGAAATCCTAGGAATCATTGTGGCACTAATATGTTTACTGCCAGCAATAAAGATTGCGCAGATCAGCTTTTGGACAGTTTGGAAATGAGCGCCTGTATTTCTCATCAACTTTATAGAGAGCACTATAGTCCAATGGAAGGAGACACTTTTGTGAATGACATTTCTTTACTCGGACATGATCGAATTTTCATCCTCGGAACACCATTCTTTTTCAGAGATTCGCTGGTGATCATCAAGACACCTTGTTGTTCAGAAAGATGTGAGACTATTTTGCATGGCTACAATCATGCAATGCTCCTCCTCCACCACAGATAATGCTTGAAAAACTGCTCGCCATGTAGTATCCTATTACAACTCAGAATGGAAGAATCCCTTTTTTCCAATCCAACTACTATAGTGTTTGAGGCATAAAATTCCCTACGAGAATGGGACGCAACATACAAAGGAAATGCAAGACTAGGATAACAGTGCAAAATCATAAAATTGTCAGTTTTCTTGTTCAAACATTTTTTAGTTTTGAATGTGTGACAGATGAAATTCCAGGGGTTATATGAGTTCAAATAGCTATTCTTGAAAGTTTGAACCCATTTTTTAACTTGGCATGCTCTACAGAATTGAAACTGTGATATGGGTATGGTTTAAACCAAATTCAGTTGGCTGAGCGTTGCATTTCAGACCAGCTTTGGATTTTGTGTTTTAAAAAAAAAATGAATTTATTTTTCAAAGTCAACTTATTCAGCCACTGCAATTGTAAATGGTTAATATTTTGTGAAAGAAATCATTTGCAGGTTTAATGTGACTAAACTATGAGTTGGTTGCGTTGCCTAGGCTAGCAAAGTGTTGCAGAGCAGAGTAGAAGCAGTGTTTTTGTTTAACAGTTTGAATTAAAATCTACATCGGACCCTGCTAGAATTGTGTGTTCCTTATATCACGTGTGGTTGCGGAAGTTATCAGTGGCATTTGATGATTGTATTTG